>JAAAKG020055943.1:0-42447 GCA_010014905.2 Druon quercuslanigerum | reverse complement strand
ACCCTTGTATCTTTGACTAGTTCTCTTAGTCTTTCATCCGCAACAACAAAGTCAATTATACTGTGGCTATTTCCTTTCATTTAAGAAAATGTAAGAGAATGAGATTTATTTAACGTTTAATAAATCTTTATTTTAATTATATATCGTAAGGAATGTATATTTAAAGAAACAATATTTAACCTGTACTAAAAACTGCGCTCAAATTTTCCGAACTGTTAAAAGCTGCATTATCGTATTTTCAAATATCGTATAATTAAAGATAAAACGGAAATTTGTTCGATAAAAGGGAAAATATTATCCATTGACTATTACATTATTTTATTCAAGAACGTAGATCCAAAAAATATGAAAAAATTCACATAAATTTGGATTGTTCATCCGGAGTGGGTCTGTGGCAGTTTGTCCCTCCAATTTGGGTCAAGATCAGCACCCACAATTTTTAAATTGCGTACACCGTTTACTCGCTGTCTTTGGTACAAATAAAAGTATAAGCCACCAAATTCAACTTCGATGGTTCTCACATCATATGCTTGCCAATATGTTGAATTTGGTTTTTTATCCTCAGGCAAAAGTTTGATGTCATACTGGTTTTCTGTTTGAGGATTCTGCAACACCAGAAGATCCAGACCCCAGTAAGTGATATAAAATTTCGATGCGTCAGGATTGAAAAGCCTTGGTTCACCTTGAAAAGAAAAGAAAGTGTTTCGATTTTTATGATCCAAAAAAATGAATCTTGAAATGCTTTGAATATATTGTGAAATCTAACTTACTCAATCTTTTAATGTATAAGATGTGACAACTTGAATATGCAACCTAAACTCGTAAGTTTTTTGCCTTACCTCAAAAATTAAATTTTTTATGCATTTTTTAAGGAACAAGTCAAATTGTTGAATTTTTTTCCTCGCATTTTTTAACATCAAGAATTTTAAATAAACAATAAAAAATATTAAGTTGCAAAGAAGAGACTTTAAATTAAAGTATCGTGTAAGGATCAAGTTGATACGTCAAAAAGAGGGAAAATGGCAACCGTGTTTCTACGGTGGGGTCTATTGGACCCTCTGTGACCATCCCGTTATTTTTTGAAGGTAAAAAGCCGATAAGGATCATTTTAAATCCCTTAAACATAAATAAAATTAAACTTAGTTATTAAAGCTTTTTAAGGAAAAAACTCTTAATTCCCTAGAAATCTTTTAAAGCCTATGAAATATTCAAAGTCGTTAGGCATTCTTTATAAGATAATTTTATATATTCTCGAAAGTTCTTTATCGAAATATCTTAGAATCCATTGCAACCTTCGGAATAACTCAAAATCCTTTAAAATTTAATTTCTAAATTTCTTCATAAATCATGGCTGCTTTTTAATCTTTGAAAATACTTTAGAAGACCTCAAATAAGATCCCTTAGAACATTGTTTGTTTTTTGAATTGTAAAAATTTATTTGAAATTCATTTAGCAGAAATTAAGTTTAACTTACTAAATTTCTCGAAAAAAATTGTTTAGATTACTGGAAATATTTTTAATCTTTATAAATTCTTGTAATCGATAGAAATTTCCTGAAAGTTTCTCTAAAAATCTGTTCAGATCTTTGAAAATCCTATTAATTCTTTTGAATAACATAACATTTGGAAAATATGCTTAAATCTTTCCAAATAACTTACAGTATTCATTAAAATATTTTCCTTGCAAATCGAAAAAATCCATTAAACTTATTGGGAAACATTTTAAACCCCTTCAAAATCTATGAAACTGACCTTACTTAATAAATTTAAATTCTTTTTAATTAATAATAAATAAATTTAATTCTTTGAAATACTTTTAAATATAGAAATCTTTATAATCGCTATACAGGGAATCTACTGAAAGTTAACTTCACGTATTTTATATATTACTTTGAAAATCCTGTGACGAAAACTTTTATTGATCAATCGTAAAAACCCATTAAAATAAATATGAACTACACAAAATGACTTGCATATTTATATTAAATTAGGATTATTAATCAAAATTTTTAAAGGATTTTTTTTTTAAACCCTACAAATATTTGAAATATTAAATACATTAAAAGCCGTTAAAATCTTTTAAATCGGTTAGAATCGCTGGAAATTGAATTGCATCCGATTTATTTTTCAAAATTCTTTTGAAATCCCTTGAAATTTTGATAAAATTCTTTGCAATTATTTCTAATTTTTTTATTCCCACGAAATTCTTTTAAATTCTTTAAAACTCCTTGAAATACTTTAAAACCGGTAGGCATCTTCCATAAGTTTATTTTATTTATTCTTGAAAGTTCTTTATAAATACCTTCATATCTTTCGAAACATAAAACTCTTTAAAATATCTTGAAATACTTCGGAATCGCTTAAAATTTTCGGAAATATTTAAAAATCTTTGAAATCCTCTAAGATCCCTTGAAATGTATTGAAATCGTAAAATTTTTCAAAAATATTGGGAAACACTATAAGATCCAATAAAATTACATGAAATACGTTAAAATCCATTGCAGTCGAACGTATAGTTAGATTTCGTCTTCTAGGAAAATATATAGCTGTGTTACCTAAATATCTAGCTGTTCTACATAAATATCAAGCTAATTTTTCACAATTATTCTATCCACAACATTTCAAAATGGCAAAATACAGCCTTAGCAGCTAGATATTTAGTTAACACAGCTTTATTTTCTTATAAGACGAAATTCAGTTGTACGTTTAACTGAAGCAGCTAAAACAAATCTTTTCAGATCACCAATCCTTTTATGTTATAGTTATAGTTATATTAACCTTTGGTATCCCTATACGGTATATCACCCCAGACAGGCGGAAGCTTAGCTCCCAGAAGTTTTCCATTTCCTTTTTCGTAAATTACACAATATCTTATGCCATTATGAAAAAGAGCACGGGTTATAAAATTGATATATCCTTTCTGATCGATACGTGGAATACCGTCATGCTCTTCTAAAACCTTACAGTCCTTTGATACAGAATGGCCGTTGACAATGTGGAAAGAAACCTCAATGTGCTGTGCTTTATAAGTGATAATGATTGGTTCGGTATTGAGCTGTGATCTATTGGCATAGAAACTTTGTCCCGATGAAACTGCTTCGCGAATTCCGGACGAAGCATATTCTGTACAAAAATTATGATTATTTTGATTTAGAAAATATTACAGTCAATCTTAAAATCGTTTACCTAATAATTTGAAACTGAAGCACTGAAAATGAAAAAAATTTCATTTAAACTATTTTAAATTGTTTACAATTTAATAATATAGTTTTTAAGAACGGCGAACATTAAACTAGGAATTAAACATGCATAACCTTAAGTGGAAAATTAAAAAAAAATTAATTTGCAAAATCTTAATATTTTGTTCATGCTTTAGAAATTCAATGTATAGAACTCGTAAAACCGGACAATTTTAAGTTTTAAATGTAGGGCACACTATGCTAAAGTAAGTTACAAAATATTTCCAATTTTTTTTATATAATTTATAGTACATTATTGAGAATACACTCGAACTTCAAAGATACGAGAAGCTCGGGAATCAGGAACTTCAAATTTACGAACGCGAAAGGGGCTCCCACTTCTTCGACGTTTAAAATTTGGGAGTAATGCGTGAGAACACACACAGGCTTACTACGCGCGGACACATGTCGAAGTCAAAGCAGCGCGCACTAGCGCGCTTCTGACTCTCCAACTGGGAGGGGATAGAGGGAAAAAAAGCGCGTGCGCCTTTGGAGTTCGAGTGTTGTAATTTTCGCTGTGGGAGGACTTTACTATTAATCGAGGAGTTAACCACTGTTGTAATCTTATGTGCACTATGCCATGTAATCTCATGTAGATTGTGTAATTTTTGGTAATCTTTTGTAATCGTATATAATCCCATGTACACGTAATCTTTATAGATTCCCTGTAACCTATGCAATCCCTTATAATCCATGTAATCTCAAGGTCTCTAATGTAATCTAGTGTAAGCCATTTAAACTCTTATATAATCTCTTGTGATTTTTTGTTATATTAAAAAAAAAAACATGTTGTTAACTTTTTATATCCATATTTAATACTAGTATAAACATTTTTTGGCACAATAAAGGAATTTCCCAAAAACCAAAGATAGTAAAGCGTTTAGAATAAAAATATAATTTTGCCGATTCCAGTTGGATTTCTCAGAAAAAAGTGTTAAATAAGTATGGAAAATCTAGTTTACTGAGCCAACTAGAAACGCCTTACTTACGTGAAAAAAATTCAAAAAGTATATTCACTTTTCAAACAATAAAAAAATGTTAGCTTACTTCAGAAAATTTTCTCTAGTACGTGATGACATTATGTTTTTAATACTATTATATCTTTTTAAGGAAAATTATTATTTAAAATTATATAACTAACCATTTTCATTATCCTGAAAACAAAAAAAAATTTAATTGTAACTTAATTGTTTGTTGAGATTGATTATGCAAATTTTGGTATAAATACGTCACAACCTCTTAGATTATTAGTGATTATTTTATCTCATTTTTCAGTAGTAGTCAATCCTAATTCCATTTAATCTCTTGTAGTCTTCTAAAAACCCAGTTAGTCAATGTTTTATTAAATCTGATGTAATATTGTTTATAATATAATTTAATATCATGCAATCCCATGTGATCTCTTGAAATAATATGTGATTCTGTAATATTATGTAATACTGTGATCTTGCAATCTAGCTTACATGCAAAATCGAAGTGGATATCCCTCGATTTAATTGATTAAAATAAAATTTGAAAGAACTGTATATTAGAACTTGAAAATAATTTAAGAAAATATTTCAAAAAATCTCCTTTATGTATTGACGAAATATTGTATTATTGTAATATTTTGCTAAAGTCGACAACAATCTTGCCCGAAAAGAATGTTCGTTGAAGTTAAAAAAAACCGGACTAGGAAATTTAAGCGCATCAAACTTTGCCGAAATATAAAATATAAAGTCAGCAAAAAATTTGTAAGCATACAATTTGAAAAGTGACAATTGGAACATTAAAACCTTAAAGAACTTGGAAATCCATTTAATGAAACTTATTAAATTAGATAATTACGTTTATAGCGATTCGGTATAAAAAAATGATAAATTTTAAGAACACGAAACTAAGAAATAAAAAAAATAAAAAAAATTGTATACCTAAACGTGAAAAATGGCAAAATTTTTCATGTATCTCAAATAGAAGCGTCTTTAAGTCTAAATATTTTAATTTAAAAGGGTTTGATAATTCATTACAGTAGACTCCCGGTATCTGACACCTCCGTAAGTCTCAGCTCTACTCTACTGATTGCCATTTAAACCAAAATGCGGAAAACGAAACCACAATGACCATTTTTTTCTAAATTTCGCAGGTTCTTTATTATTTTAAGGTTATACACATCCCATATTATCGAAAAACACAAATTTCATCGCGAAATCCGTTGTCTGCTTCGAAAATTCACGTTTTTTTATTTGTTGCCTTTTAATGGATAAAAATTAAGAAAAACACAGCTTGTAACAAAAATGTACATTGTATTCAATGATTGTTATTTTCATGGACCTATTCGTTTTTCTCGGATAGAATTTGATGTAACCATTGTAACTTTTTAGAATGATACTTAACAGTCCAAAAACCAAAAAAGTATTTTAGCGCAAAATCTATCACGTTCACGTAAGAGAAAGTCTTAATTTTTATCGAGCTTTTTTCGGCAACTTTACGGAAAGATTTGAAAATAGGCAGTGTTTTTATTAACGTACGGTTTTCGGAACAAAAAAACAATATGTAGCGTAACAGTCTTTTCTCGATGATCAATATATCAGAACTATCATGGATTTTACTTTAAAATACTTCAATGTATGATATTAAGTATTTTTGTGTAAAGTAATTGTCCAAACAGATACTTTAAAACACTTAAATTTATACTCGTAAGACCACTCAATTGATGTTACCCATTGTCAAATTAATCAATTAAAGCCTTTTTGATTTTCAATATTACTTTTTCTGCCATGGTCGATTGCATAGATAACGTAACAGTCTTTTTGTGTGACGTAACAGTGCAAACATTTTTCCTTTTATAAAACTAAATAAACAAAATTTTCCAACAAAATTGAAATTAAATACATCATCTCTATTCTAAAGCTTTAAAATAATGAACTAGACGTTGAAAAAAGCCCACCAGAAGAGCAGACTTTTCTATATCATAAGGCATACCAAAATTTGTATGATCATAAAAAATGTCACTGTAGACGTTAAAATATGCGTATGAATGAAACGTAACAGTCTGTGTTTTTGACCATATGGAGCTTCGACACAGTCGCCCAAACTTGAAAAATAAGTCGCGGACCATGAGAGAGTCTGCGATAGCCAGTGCATGTACCAACGTGCGAGTTCCAACGTGGAGCAGTGTTACCAGATAAGGAGCCCAGAATGTGCAGACTTAAGGTAAACAAGAAATCAATGTTTATCCTAATCAAAATTTAACATGTGACATAGATATATTTTTCAGGTGAATTGAAATGCAATTCCAATAGCAGGCCTAATCAGAGTGCAGGACTTAAAGTCTACGCCTTCGGGGATGCCCATATGGTAGCTCTGACGTGGCGTGGAGAAGAGTGGAGGTAATCACAATGAATTTCAGCTTTATATTTTTCATTTTGTAAATATGTAATATTTATCATAAATTAATTAAGAAATATAGTATATTAGGCATACTCACCATGAAAATTGATCAAAAATGCTATTATGAGAAGTAGATTCCTAAGAATCCTTACGAGGATATTCATATTTACAAGTTTCGTATCGTAAACGATGACTGAGAACTTTGGAATAGATTCACTAATATATATATACTAACCTCTGTTTGCTTACTCCACCTTGTGATAAGCAATAAATTCTTAACAACTATTAGGATTGGGAATGCGTGTATATTACGTCGTAGAAACAATCAAATGACTTTAAAGTCATAACAAACTGTTAAAATAAAATAAAATGCATAGACCCTGGAATATAATTTTTATTTCATTAATAATATATCAAGGCCAGTGCGAAATAACTCTTCCCAGGTGTCGAGTTTTTTAATAATTGGGAGGAGGGTTGGTGTGAAGGAATAAAGGGGTTGTAGGAGGGGCACACAAGGATAATTCCTTTAAAACCCAAGGGGAATTTTCGAAAAGCAGAGAAATAACTTTTTATATATTTTTTTTTTCTACAATTGACTGGAACTATTTGTGAAATGTTTCTGAAATTCTAAAGCTTTTTCATGGATATTGTGGTAATCTCAAATTTTCTATGTTTAGAAATGAGAACAAAGTGAATTTCTTTTTCAATATTACTATTATTATACCAGATTCCATTGTATGTAGGATCAATTTCTCAATATTAGTTTTAAATGTTTGAAATTAGAATTCGTTCTTGATTAAATATTCAAATTATAATAATAGAGCAGAAAATTAAATTATCAGCTGACGTCAATTTGCTTAAACAACTAGATAATTTTAGAAGTAGCAAGACTCAGACAAATAAGAATCTTATTCGTTATATGAAAAAATAATTGATACGAAATATAATGGTTATATTGTATACGATTTTCTAAGCCTAGAGTATATTAAACTAAGGCTCATTTCAAATTACCCAATCTCTGTTTGATCTTCTTCTCTTATCTGGAATACGTCAAAAAAAATAAAAAAAAGTTACAACTTAATTCTTATTGTTATTAAACATATCTTCTGGAAACAAATGCACAAATTTGCTAAATTTTTACGCTTTAATTGTTTACGATAAGAATTTTTATATTTATTAATTATCTTTAACCAACAAATGTCAAATTCATCCTCTACTGCTGGACAACTAAAGACGTCCTTTATTTTAATTGCCGATCGATAAATATTTGGAATATGTAAAAGTTCCTTTTTCCAGTCACTTAAAAAAATTAAAAAAAATAATAGAATTGCAATTGGATACCCCAGGTACATTCACAGAAATGACCAAGCATACTTTTGAAATTAGGGCTTAATTTTCTGATATACACTTCAAAATTTATTTTTACACTCTATATCCTGTTTTTATTCTCATAATGGTATGTGACCATATACGAAGAGAAAAATGTTCCTTTAAACAGTTTTTTAAAACTTTCTATCTATTCTATTTTGATAACAAATTTAAATGAATTATATACTTATATATATTATATCATAGTTTTTATAAATATCTTACTCCCTTATTTTCTTTGTTATTACTTTCTTATGTCATATAACGTAGAAAAATAGCTCATTACATGTAAAATAAATAAAAGCTCGATTCGATACTTTCAAAATGAATCAATAGGTGTTTTTGGTGTCTTTTATTAAACACTTCAAATCTAAACAACTTACTCATTTTTTCTCATTTTCAAAGAGGATTTTTAAACAAATATTTTATTTTATTGGATTTTTGCGAAATTTTCCATGAAAGTTATCACGTACTCAATTTTTCTTGACTAAAGAGAATTTATAAAGAAATGTTATGAATATCATCTCCTAACAAAATAAAATAAAAAAAACACATTGGTGTCGAAATAATAATAATAATAATAAAGCCTAAAAATCAGAAGAAAACCCTACCGAAGATGTTCTCCCTACCAAGGGTGTGCTCCGTACCGAAGATAGTCTCGCGTTAATGTCGTGGTAGGGCTTGAGCTTTCCTCTTATAACTTTTGCGGCTAGGTTGCTAGTAGCACTGTTACTGGCAAGGTTTTCCATGTCAGATAAGTAGATAACGAAGCGGAATTAAAGATTTTAAAACGCTTTTCACTTCTCGAGGACCATGGGGCGCCTCTGAAGCCGCCGCTGGGAACAACAGCATGCGGGGCGGTGGTGATGGTGAGCTGCAAGATGGTCAGACAGATCTCAATAATCAAACAGCTAGCCAGCAAGAACATCTGCGACAAACGGTAAGCAGTGGAACATTAACATTGTCTGCTGAGGATGGTTTGGCTAGCGTTAGCTATTTGCAGCCAAACATCTTGACAGAAATACCATTGGAGAGCATTAAGTGGAACCACAATGAAAGATTATTTGGTGCGTCTCGATTTCGAAAATTCGAACTATGAAACAAAAATGGAAAAGGACCGAGAAATGGAGATTAAGCAACAGGTTGATTTGGCGTGGAAAACCGACGGCAATTGATGTTATGCGCATTTATTTTTTGGCAGAAAAATGTGGATAAAGTGTAAGGAGAGAACATCATATACTGTTCTTATTTAAAATGCCCAGGGCTAGCCACAAAAATAAATAAGCGGAATCTGGCTGATAAAAAACGCTCAGTATCATTAAACAGATTGCTTTCGGCTGTTAAAATAGCTGCTATCAAATTGAAGTAGAACAGCAGCTTCCTATTGATGAACTCCCCTTGATAGATGTGGACAAAGAAGACTTGATTGAAGCTGAAAAGTAGGTGATTGGGATAATGAATATTATGTACCGGATCTATTAGAACAACGTCCCGTTATTAATAACGGTGATGTAGATAGAGAAATACCAGAAAAAACTACAGCACCTTAAAAGAAATTTTTTTGAAGTTTTTCTAGAGCTCAGATATGTAGAACCAACACTAAGGCATTCTCTGCCTAAAATGAAGATCGCAAATGATCTGCGTGCACTAACAGAATACCTTAACAGCAAGATTTTACCTAGGTATTTGAACGTAACAGAAACTGCGTTAGAGGTGCAAACGCTTGTATGCTGTGCAGCTGTGGCAATTGTTAGAACTTTGGGCTGCAGAGCTAGGCTTGGAAATGCAGTTTTTGCCCCAGCAAGGGATCAGAATCTACTATGGAATATCAGGTTGGATATGGATGTTAGCAATGTGAGGTGAAAATTGGGTCTATTAACTCAATGTAAAAAAGAAAATAGAACCAGAAAGCTGATAACCAATGTTACTAAAACAATCCACCCGCGGCACATTGAGACATTAAAGACAACAATATTGGATTAGATTATAGACTCCTAACGGCAGAGACTTGATATTCCTCCTGCCAGACTGCGTCAGTACAAAAACAAAAGTAGTGCACGAAGGTAAGAAAATCGAAAATTTCAGACAGATGAAAGAAGATTCTATCGTGTACTAATTGTAAAGCAAAATAACCAGCAAGACAATAAAGTCCCTCAATCGAAAGATATGACTAACTACTAGTAGGGCGTTTGGGAAAAAATTAACAGATGCAATTTGGACACTGCTCGGTATAAAATGGAGACATCAATAATAGGTAATAGCCCTAAAATGCAACTGTCAAACATCACAGCTTTACATGTTTCAGCGGTCTTGAAAAGGGCAAGTAACTTGAAAGCTCAAAGTCGAAATATGATGCACAACTGCCGGTGCAAGTACCTGCGAGTGTGCATCATGCGTTGGCAAAGTGTTTTCAGAAAATGATTGAACACCCAGATCTGATTGCAGTCCTTATGCTTCAGGGTACTACGTATATGTTACCTAAGAAACCAGATGCTTAAAATTCATCTGAATTTCAACCGAGAGCCTGTCATCCAACAATTTATAAATGTCTTAGAGCCATTCTTGCAGATAAGGTATATGCTCATTGCGAAGAGAATGACATCTTTACCGAAGAACTAAAAGTATGTTGTAAAAACTCGTGAGTCTGTAAAGATCTAGTCACTATAGACGCTGTTGTTGTGATTCAAGCTGGTAAGCAAACTCATCATTACATTCGGGCCAATCGACCTTACAACGTGATGTGAGCAAAAAAGGTGGAATAGTCTACATCATCGATATTGCTTGATCACTTAACCGAAATTTTCAGTTAACCTATACAACCAGGATCCATGAGTTCAGCGCCATATTAAATTAATTTATAATATCTTGATCTCCTCAGTGACTTGATTTAGTCTGTGGCTATGATATATAATCGGGTTCACGATGGTTGCATTAAAAAAGCATCCAGATGTGACTGTTGTAACATCCAACAACCGAAAGCCGCTCGTAATTGTACACCTACATCATCATCGCAGGAGGTTTCGAGCATCGTATTAAAGTAACTTATAACATTCTGATCTCATTAGTCGCTTAATTTAGACCGTGCCTATGATGTGTAACCGGGTTTAACTAAATAAATTTTTTTAATAAAATATAATAATAATCAGATGGTAGCTTTAGGAAAGCATCCAGAGGTGACTGTTGTCACATCCAACGCTCGAAGCCGCTCGTAACAGTATACCTACAACATAATCGCAGGATGTTTCAAGCATCGTATTAAATTAACTTATAATATCCTAATATCATCAGTCACTTGACTTAGTCCGTGGCTATGATGTATAACCGGGTTCACCTGAGAAAAAGTTTTTAATAAAATAATAATTTTAATAAACTGGATGTTTTTTTGCTCCGAAATTGATTTATAATTGTACTACAACCTAATCTAAGAGTTCGCTTTAATATTATTAAGACAGAAATAAATAGGGGGAAAAATAATTAAATTATTGGATCTTGGTCTGTATAACGACCTCTATACGTATTGTAAACAACTCTTTTCTGACAATCATTATTCGCATTTCTAGACCACGCAACTGCGCCAAATTTTTTATTGTCTAGGACATTTTTAAAGTACACTCGCAAAACAAAAGTTTAATACTATTTAGCATTCTAATAGTGAGAATATAAATATATAGTCTGTACATGATATATAAATTTAAAGAAGCAGTTGTACCAATACTAACAATATTTATTTTAAAAAAATTTCCTTAATAGTTATCGATGAGGTAAAAGAGAAGGTAAAGAAAGTAGAGGGAGGATATAGATTCGGATCAGTTTCTTATAATAGCCATATTAGTGGGGAAAAAAGGTAATAGCAATATAGATAGAAAAGAAGCAAAGGTAGCAAGAGCAGAAATAGTGGATTTATCAATGGAAGGAGTTCAAGAGAAAGGTCAGGAATATCTGAATGGGAGAGGAAAATGTAAACGAGGAGATAGAAATAATGATAGGAGAAGTAAAAAGAGGATTAGAGTTCTCAAACAAAAAATAAGTTGGTGCAGGAGAAAATATAAGTAGATGGGGTAAGTAATGTAAAGAGAAAAGGAAGGAGGTCAGAAAGAAATTGAGAAATTAGAGAGAAGAGAAACATTATTAGAGAAGAATAAAGGAGAAAAAGGGGTATTTACATTTGGGTGATCAAAAGAAAGAGGAGGAAAATAAGAAGTTTAAAGTAGAGGCAGAGAAGTCTAGAAAGAAAGACGAGGTTTGGAAAAAAGTAAAACAGGATATTGAGATGGTAGAATGGAAACAATATTTAGTGAATTTGCTAGAAGAGGTAGAGAGAAAAGTTACACAAAGACGAAAATATGATGGGAAGAAAGATGTGGAAGAGGACAGAAGAAGGGAATAAACATTTAAGGGGATAGGAATAATGAAAGATGGTAAGGTGCCTGGCATATGTGAGATTACAAATAAAGTCTTGAAATGTTGTGGCACAGATCTAAAGAAATAGAAATGGATAATGTAAAATAGAGTGTGTAGAGGAGATAGATGTCCAGAGTTGTTCAAAGAAGGAGTAGTGGTGACTATAGTCAAGAAAGGCAAGGGGGCTGGAAGAATAAATAGTATAGAGTACATGTAACTGGTTTGTTGGGGATATTGAAGAAAGAATTTAAGGAAAATAAAATAGAGATATGGGGATGAAACGAATGGTAATAAATTGAGAGTGTACAAGAAAGGTATATAAGGTGGTCTTGATGAGTAGACTGGAGTACACCTGGGTATATGGTGAAAGCGGAAGCGCAAAGAGATAATGTATGTACTAGAGCGGTAAAGAGGGCATGGCAGTTTGAGACTGAGCTAAAAGAGGTAAACGAAGGAGTGTTAATAAAAAATTGTTTGAAAAAGTAAGAAGGAATGAGAGGGATATATATGTATATATAGAACTAGCAATATATGAGGAAAAAGAAGGGATATACAAGAGGGGAATAGAGTAAGTAATGAAGAATTTTAGAGAAGGGACAGGGAAAGACAATTAGTAAAAAAAGTATCAGAGTATAATAAATGGTATAAGATGATAAGAAAGGAAGAAGTACCAATGTATTTAGAAAAGGGGATGGATATACATGGAGATATACATGGAGAGACATGGATATATTGAGGAAAGAAAGAGAACAGAAAGTGCAGAATATGTGAATGGCAGGAGGAAACATAGGATCATATATAAAAAGGATGTAGGAGGGGAATGAAGATGAGATTTGAAGAAATCATATTTTTGTTTGTAAACGTTGTAAACTTTAGTTACATATTTCTAACTAGCGATTAAAGTATTATATTTTTATTTTTGGTACAAGAAAACAAGGGTTGATGTTGGTCTGGAAGTGATCCCTTCATTTATAATATTGGGTGGGGAGTGTGCTGAAATTTATGAAGTATCGAGTTTCTAATTAGAAGGGGATAAACTTTGAAACTATGTTCAGCTTCGCTAAAAACTTACTATTTAAGTACAAGGTCTTCCATAAAGTTTCATTTACGCCACAGTAAACGTTCAATGTCTACTTTCAAATTGACTTAAGATTGTGAACTTCTAGTTCCTTCTAAGAAAGAAAAAAGGGCATATGCATGTATACTGGGTGATCAGAAAATTATGCAATAAGTATATTAAAAAATTGGAGGACTCGTAAAAGGGTGGTTTTTAAATATATAATCCACAAGATTTAAAAAATATAGGCTAATTATATAATAATTATATAATACATAAAATGTTCTAGCATATTTTACAAGATTTTAAAACATTTTACCTAAAACATTCTAAGACACTTTAAGGCAATCCAGATTATTCCAGAACATTTCAAACCATTAATCTATAATATTCTAGAACATTTAATTGTTTACAAAAGTATTTTAAACAATTTATGAAAAATTCTACAACACTTCAAAATATTCTAGAAAAGTTAAACATATCTAGAATATTGCCAAATTTTTAAATCATGAACTCTATAAACTTCGTATTTTATTAAATAAAATTCTTAGATATTGAATTATATTTTATAATATTTCCTGATGAAAGCAGGATGAATTCGAATATTAATAGAAAGCTTATATATTATTACTTGAAAGTGTTTATCTCTAGAAAGTTTTAAAAATAATACTGATAAAATGCTGGATTATCCGATTCCTGTTTCAATATTAAATATAAGCTTAAAAATAACTTCACTTTAATTATTTGAACACATATAAAATAGGAACTTTAATTTGGTTTTAAATATCAGGAGGCAATTAAGAGTCGAATATTTGAAATCAATCAGTTACCACTCCACGTTTCAAGCATTCCCGTGTAGAAATTCAAATGGGGAACCAGGCGGGCTCTTGACCAGTTGACCCCACTCAAATTCGGGGGCTAGTCGGGTCACTTGACTAGCCCCCGACCAGTAGCGTCACGATAGATTAGCCGGGCGCTCTTCACGTGAACCGACTTGTCCTAGTTCGGGCCTGATCGGGTACTAGTAGGGGTCATATGATAACACAATTGTTCCGAAGAAATTAGTTTTAACGAATATTTCCATAAACGGAGTGTTTATATCAACTGTGCTTTACTTTGCTACAGTGCATCATATTTCTGTGTTAGCATAGCTGAAGAACTAACACTCGCAAAGTAGGCAGTCGATATATACTCTGTCATTGGAAATCATAGTGAAGACTATTTTCTTCAGGAGATTCGCATTTACTTTTTTAAAAGAATTTATTATGTGGGTAATACATGAGAACTATAATCACAAGAATTTTAAATTTTTATTTCTTAATATCACAAACCGTAACAAACAAAAAAAAGTATTTTTTACTACGACAGATGACCTTTTAAGCCAAAAAGACGATTTTTGAAACTCATGCATTCATACCTAACATAACAAACATCAAATTTTAAACCAAAAAAATTATTTTTCTTCTTTACTATTTCTGCAAAATAAAAATGGTTGAGTTTTCGTCAAAGAAAATTCCTTTGGACTTTTCAAGATCAAAATATAATATTTTTAACAAGAAATAAGTTTCTACGAAAAAAATTTAATTTTCAATCCGAAAAGATTAATTTTTTTAACCCAAAAAGGTTGAATTTTTAACAAAATACTTGAATCCTCTACAAAATAGTTGCATTTTGATCTAAGATATTAAAAATTTGTAGTTGCATTTTTATCCAAGAAATGTGTTATTTCCACTAAAGTAGGTGAATTTTACCATAAAAAAGGCAAACTTTCAGAAAAGAGGTTGAATTTTTGACCGAACAGTTGCATTTTTATTCATGAAAGCTAAAATTTCTTGTAATTCAAAATACAAACTTTAAAAAAATAGTTAAATGTTTATACAGATACAAATTTTTCAAGAAAGATTTTGAACAAAAAGCTAATTTTCTAGGAAATAGTTTGATTTTTATGGAGCAATATTTATCTAAAAGAGATTTCAGTTGACATATAAGCAATAAAATATGAATTTTAAAGAAAAGGTTAATGTTCCACAAAAAGAACTGAATTTGTAACCCGGCAAGACGAATTTTTAACATGAAAATTGAATTTGCAACAGAGAAATGTTTGTTTTTAGAAAATTATTAAATTTTTAACCAAATAATAAAATTTAGAGCTAAAAACATAATTTTCAGTAAAAAGTTTTTGTGAATTTTCCAAAATTACGTAGATAAGTGAAGGATTCCCTCCATACTGCAGTCACGACTCCTAATATATATTCATTTATTCAAATCTGATAGAAAAAGTTTTTTGAAAACATAAGGCAACAAATAAAACTATTTACGTTAGTATCAGAAGGCGAACATAACCTATAAAACTTATAAAATTGCTTCCCTCAGTTGCATGCTTTAAATATTTTCATCGTACAACAATAAAATTTTCCTACCTAATTTGGAAATGTGATTTTTCGTCTCCTAAATGGTGTGGAACTCAACGGTCGTCTTCGTTTACTTCTTTGTAATGTTGTTTTTCACTGAACAATGAAAACCATAAAACCAAACGCGACGGTCAGGTATGATTGGGCATGGGTTAAGATACCAACACTCCGGAAATTGTAGGCGGTCACGTGACAAACAGACAATTTTTAAAAAATATAACATTGTAGATTCAATTGCTTAAAAATTATTATAAAAGAATTATTAACAAAAGTTAAACGGACTTTTGTTTAAGTTGTCTCGTACAATTTTTTCACCATACAAAGAAATTTCTAAATCTATTTTAATCACGCGTGTTTTGAAATGCGACTTTAATTTTTTGATGCTTCTATTGCATGCTGCGAAAGGTCGACAACAACTATGTTGACACAATAGAAATCTACATTATCATCAAATAACCAAGAATGAGCAAGAAAATTGAATATATATATTATGATAGTGCGTGACCTAATTATTAATCCACTGAACCGATTGTAGAAACTAATCATTTTGCTACGAATTTCTGTATTTAATTTGGCAATAGAACCCTTTTTATATCTCAATTTATGGATTATTGCTTATTTATTATTTGGTTTATGTTTTCTTCATTAGCAGGAAAAACCTAAACATATATTTCGTAACAAATGTTGCAATCAAATTCTAATTTGTTTTTAACATCTTTTTTTCTTCGCCGAAGAACATTTTAAATACGTTTGTCGTCTTTGGACTTACAAACGTTTTTTTATGGAAACGAAAAAATTGTAAGATCAGGCTATTCTGAAAACTAAAAAATTAAAAAATTTAATGTTAAATAATATAAGAATAACCCGAACAGAGCCCCACTAGCTTCCGACCAGAGCCTGATGATTACCCGCACGAAAACTAGTAAACAAAAAGACCCGACCGGTCCCTGACCAAGCACCGACCAGGATCCGACTGAAGTTTTGACAACAAAAAGCCCAACTACACCCCGACTAGTCCCCGACTGGGTACTTCGTCAAAATTAATAACCCGATTAGCCCCTGATAAGTGCCCGACTGTTGATAGGGCCAAATGTGGTTATTTCTACACGGGGTTTTTGCTCTAAATGACAAAATTTTCTGTCAAAAAAAAAGAATCAATTAAACTTTAGCAATCTTAGAAATTTTTGTTAATTAATTTTAAGCAGAATTTTGATTTTATTGCGGCATTCTGAATTGCAATTACGCAAAACTAAAATGGGTTGAGATGGAACGTGCGGGTGGGTACGTGCAATTATTCTAATGTGGTACGTTGACCTGTATGGAACTCACATTCGAATATGTACGTTTACGCGATATCCAAGGCCCTTTTTACTCATTTCCGCCAATTTTGCAACAGTGCAGTGGGTCGCCACGTGTACAATCGTGATAGAAACTGAGGTGATTCATGGTAGATTTTGTACGTATTACACATTTAATGTCTCCAGTCTATGCTATCCCTACATTTAAAATTCGATTCGGTTAATCCATGTTTTGGCGATATACGTAATTCATTAAATGCGCTGAAATTGCCTTTGGAAATTGTAACGTCAATTTTAAGTATATAACATGAATCTATTTCAAATCATACAAGCTAATAAAATGTGTGAGATTTTTCGCAAGTTTTTAAAAATGTCAAGGGTAAAATCATTTTTTTTTTTAAATTTTACTTAATAACCATGCCAGCTTTTCAATTTCTGAAACATTAAGGTTTTTGTTTTTAAGTTCTTATTTCAGTTTAAAATTAACGGCAGGTCGTATTTCTTCACCGATTACAATTTTTTAGAAACACTCAAAACTAAATTCTTAAGATAACTGTGGCTTGTGATTTGCCATTTCAGCTCTGTGAATTTTTATTCTAAGGAAAAATACAGAAAGTTGAAATTATTGCAGCCGTAGGCGTAGAATAGCACTAATTTAATTAATATTCAACTTAATTAAAATATTCCTTCCTAAAAAAAATTGGCCTTAATTGCTTTTAATATTGGTGATGGTTAATAAAAACCAAATAATGAATTCAGAAATAAACATTTTTAGGGCTTTTAATTAAAACTTCTCTAAATGCTTTATGGAGAATTCTCTTTTTTTCTTGATTAAATCTTAGTTAAATCCTAATGATTAAATTTAAGTCTGACTGAAAAAAAGTTGAAGATCAAAGTGCTCGAGAAATCGAAGAACTAGTAGAACAATTCGACTCGAAAATCGATAAGGATGCAAAATTGTAACTTATTAATTGAAAAATATTATAATAATCTCATAATTATTACTATTCTAAGTATCGACTATGACTGCACTTTCTTGGTCTTCTTTCTATGTGCAAATGATAAACATTGAGAGTTCGTCTACAAAATTATTTATAGTAAACAGCTATATTAATTATTGAGTTTCAAAACAATATAGTTGGTTCAATATCACAATTAAGTTTTTCACGACAATGGTTACAACAACCTCAAAAAAAAACATTTTTCTTTGATCAAACGGCAGATGGTCACATTTTTCGATAGAAATTGTTATTAAAAATCATAAAATTGGTTAATTAGTATTTCATATTTAGTTTAAAATGACTTTTAATTTATTGTTCAATAATGTTTGTGAAAACAGAATATTTCGTATCGAAAACTTAGAAATATTAGTTTTTGTTTATAAAATCTTTCTAACAATCACTATAATTGTTTTTTAATCAATTTGGTTGGTTATTCATCGCAAGAAATGTCATTCCAATAACAATCAAAAAAAAATTATTTTTCTCTATGAGAAGACGGGTGGCGTAGACATTTTTTCATTGAATTGTTACTGAAAATATATATTAATTATGATGCATAAAGACTAAAGTTTATAAATATCTTAAACTAATTTCACATCACTTTTGGTTAAAAAAATTAATTTAGCTACGACAAAAACTCACTTATGTCAATTATGTCACTCTGCTTCCATATATATTATTTTCCTGTGAATGAAATTTGCAAATTGCAAAACACAGTTCGCTTACAATTTTCATTTTGAAGATTTGTATTAAAAAACTTTGAAATCGGTTCAGAAATGCGGCCTGTTGTTGATTTTAAACAAAAACTTCCTATTTCCGATCACTGCGAGATATTCCGATTTTATGAAAAAAAGGAAAAAGAATTTTGAAACATTTTTCTTTTACCTTTCTTAACTGGATAAGAACAGCGAAGAATGCAGAAAAAATAGTAACGCTATTAGGATTTCTTGAAATATTAAAACAATAAAAAAGTATTTTTCTAATTTAAATCTAAAAAAAATAAAATATAGGGGATTGTCGTCAGAGTTGGGCCACTGTCAGAGTTGGGCCACCACTGGATTTGGTATATGACAAGTGCTGCCATCGGTGCAAATGCATGGAACTATTCTTCTTAATGACGGCTAACTTTTAAAAGCATTGACAGTCGCAGAAATTATTTCCAAAAAGTTTCAGGCCATCGTTTTGTTTTTGATAGTGTTGAAAGTTTTGCAAAACTCGAAAAAAGTGCCCAGAACTCGGAAAAAACCATGCTGAAATTGAAGTAAGTATATAATAACAATGTTTGGTCAAACATTAACAAGTTTCCAAAAGGAAATTTTGTTTCCTTAACATCTCCGGCTGTAGTGAGTTGCGATCAAAAAACACGAATGTTGTTAGACTTGGGTCACTCGTGTAGTCAAAGTTGGGCCACATCCTTTTATTTTTTTAACAGTGAAATATTATTTCTTAGCATGTTTTTCGCACCGTTAAACATTAAAATAATAAATTGTATGAATAAAAGTCTTATTTCATGAGTAAAAAATAAGTAAATAAAGTAAATAACCAATTTTGCAATAACCAAAAATATGAAAATTTTAATTACTGACAAAAAAATGCTTTATTTCATGTTTTTCAAACCTTGGAACAATAGAATGAATTCTAGAAAGAAAAGTCTTCTTGTGTGACTTGAAAATAAATAAATAACCAAAGTTTTTTTTATGTCAAAATTGCGACTCAGATTAAATTAATTTTTTTAGTTTTTAATCGTGAATATGTCAAAATGTATAAAAAAAATGTTGCATACCATTCCATAAAAACTGGTTTCAGTACATATTTCATGTAATTTCAGTGGTGGCCCAACTCTGACTGCAATGGTACCAACTCTGACTTTTTTTCGTCAATAACTTTTTTCCCGGTATCCCAGCAAGTTGCCATAAATACATGTTACAGGATGGTAAATTTCTTTTCAAAAATCCTTTTTCAAAAAACTTGGCAATATAAAGAATTTAAAACTATGTAAAAAGCAGTTTTTTCGCAGTTTTTTTTCATTGAAAAACCTTTTTTGTTAGAATCAACTCGCAATAATGTGACCAGTTTTTACTTATATTATTAAATTTTTTTTAACGTGTAGGGGAGTCTTTTCCACTTCCGTTGATGCAGGTGAATATTTCATAAACATAGTAATTGTTCATAATAAATTAATCCCAAAAAAATACCGTGTTTTCCGAGCTTCTGATATTAAAATTTTCCGTATGAATTGACGTACGAGAAAATCCTAAAGACATATACGTTAAGCAGTCTTAGGAGAAAGTTTTTTCAATCAATATTAAATTTGTTTGAAATTTTAAAAAAATAGGAGGAGTTGAAGTTAAAAGCGCTCGCCGCTCGAAGTGATTAAGGGGTTCCGTGCAATAACCGGTTATACAGTTTTAGCGCTCGGTTTTTTTTTGGGTTTTGAAAGCTTTTAGTAAATTTTTCTAATTATAATTTTTGAAGCATATATTTAAATAGAAAATTAATTTGCGCATCTTTTAAAGATTAAATAAGTACTAAAAAAATGTTTTCTTATCCATATATTCTATTTAGCTATCTATATTTTATTTATTATCTATCTATATTTTATTAAAGCTAGTCTTTCATAGTGCATTCTGTTTTGTTTCAAAAAATCTGTAAACAAGCCTGTACTTGTGAGACCTTGAAACACTACTATTTCTACTTTTGCGGTTTCTCTCTATTTTCACACAAAATTTAAATAAAAACGAAAAAACAAATTTTTTTTGAAAAAACCCTGAAATTCTATAGCACAATTTGAAATAATGTGATTGCGACTGCATAGAAACGACTTTCTTTTCTACAAGAAACAATGAAAAGCCAAAGATTATTAATAACCCATGGAAGAACTATAATTCTTGGAATAACTCTTTAAGTGTGCACTATTCAAAAATCGAAGCAGAAATTACCAATATTTTTAGATTTTGTACATTTTAGTATTTATTAGCAGGTCTTACAAGTACAGGCTTGTTTACAGTTTTTTGGAAACATAACAGAATGCTCTATAAAAGAGTGGCTTTAATGAAAATAGCTTCCTTTATTAAATTTTTTAAAATAATTTCTATCATCATTTGTCATTAACCTTTTAAGATTAAAATAGAATATATTGATAAGCAAATATTTTTGTATTACTTATTTAATTTTCAAAATATGCGTAATTCAATTTCCTATGTAAATATGTGCTTCAAAAATTAGAATTCAAAACTTTTTTAAAAGCTTTCAGGGGCCAACAAAACCGAACGCTAAAATTCAATAATAGGTTGTTTCAGGGAACCCCTTAATGGCTTTGAGCAGCGAGCACTTTTGACTTCAAATTGTCCTATTTTTTTTAATTTTTGACCAAACAAAATATTGCATGACAAAAAACTTTTCCCAACACTGCTTCACGTATCTGTCTTTACGATTTTTTCGTACTCCAATTCATACGAAAAATTGTAATAGCAGAAGCTCGGAAAGTACGGTATTTTTTCGGATTAAATTATTATAAACGATTAATATGTTTATAAAATGTTCACCTACATAAACGAAAGCGAAAAAGATGGAAAAAATTAACATTTTAATTTTTATAACAACACAAGCGATGCAACCAAAAGACCTCGTCTTGAGAAAATATGCAGTTTTAAATTCTCTGTACTGTAAAATTTGTTGATCATGGATTTTCGACAGCACATTTCCCATCGCCACTTTCTTGACTTGGACAATAATTTACCCTTCGGGAGCGCTCGTTCGGTTCTTGAATCCCGGCCGTAAATTGGTAAAAAATGTAAAAATTTCTCTATACTAATTGTGAAGAAAATCTGTCTTCTCACTTTCAACGCAAAAAAGATGAATGGACAAGTCAGTCTCGAACGTGAAGACCATCGACCTGCAATATTTCAAGTGGATTTGGTAGCATTTCTAATTACTATAAAATTCCAAAAAACCTTTTTCGAAACAAATACTTTAGCTTGCGTTATAATAAAATAATTCAAAGTTACTTAAATTAAAACATTAGTATCTTGAAAAACTACATCGAATGATTTGTGAACCTGTCTCGGACATTGAAAACAATATATTGATGCAGAAAAGATTTTCACCCCAAAGTGGGTGGATAGAAATGAGGTCAAACTGTATTCCAAAGGGTTATTACTAATACATCCTTGAAAACAAATAACAAAAAAAAAAAAAAATATTTTCAATTTGTAATTGATAAAGTGACATGTTTTGTATTGTCTTTTAAGTCACTTTGCAATAGTCTTATACATAGAGAAGGAAAGGAGTCAATGAAAAGCATAGAGAAAAAAAAAAGAAATGAAAATAAAGTATATACTGTAAATGGCCGGAAAAGATAAATTAAAGATTGAGAAAAAATATTGGAGATTTGCTGGTGTGTGTGTGTGTGTGTGTGTGTGTGTGTGTGGGGAGGGGCATTAATAAAGAAATGGAGAAACTAATAGGTAAAATCAAAAAGGCATAAAAAATAATGGAAGAAGATTTATTCTTCGTTTTTTATAAAAAAGTAATTAGGAATTTAATAAAAAAAGGGAAAAATATAATATATATAAAAAAGGAAGAAATATACAAATAGAGAATTTATGTTTGCGAAAAAATAGGATAAATATAGAAGATTTAAACAGGAAGCAGAAAACTCATTAATACAAAAGGACGTAGGGTAAATTGTAAAACTGAAATTATGTAAAGCATAAGGACATTGAAACTAGAAATGAAGAAAGTAGAGAGGAGTAAAAAAGCAAAATAGAAAGAGAGGAAGATTCAGAGAGAGAGAAAAGAGAGAGAGACATAAAGAGGTAAAAGAAATAAACAAATAAGAATTATAAAGAATAAGAAATACTACTGAGGATGATATAATAGGACGTTCAAAGACGAAGGGTGGTCAGGCATATGGAATAAAATAACAGTAGTAGCGATTATGAAATGGATAAAAAAGAAATGGTACTAATGTCCATAGCTAAGAAGATATAGGAGGTAAGCGATTCAAATATGTGGGATTTCTGTAACCGAAAGGGATGCATAATGCACACATACAAGATTAAATGAAAAGGGAACAGGGACATGACGAAGATTCGGCACAAAATATGGCGGAAGGATATAAGAGAAAAATTGCGAAGGTAGATTAAAAAAGTAAATATGTAGAATTATAGGGATCGCGGTGCATTTAAAAAAAAGGAATGTCAAAAGACACATACAAGAAGGATGGGAGAAGATATAAAGGAAGCCAGTTAAAATGAGATAAATAAATACAGTATAAGGTAGAGAAAAGTACTAAATGTGTAGAATTATGGGGGTTGTAAATCAATTTAGAAAAGGAATACTAAAAGACAGATAAGAAAAGATAGGAGAAGATACAAACGAGACAAGTGAAAATGATGTTACAGGTAAAAAACTATTGAGAAGATGTTCAAAACGAAGCTTCGAAAAGAATCATTCGAGACAAAATTTTGCAAGAATTGGCAGAAGATGAGAATTTTATGAGATAAAGGGAAAGGAGAAACTGGGTCAAAGAATTAGATAGAGGGCGAGGAAGGAAAATTAATTACATCGTACTCGGTAGTAGATAATCTCTCGATTGCCACAAAGAGTAGCGGCTAAAATGTCATCTATCCAAAAAATAAAGAAAAGTCAAAATAGGGTCTTAGGATTATCAACAGGTAGGGCCTGCCATTTTACGGAAACACCAGTGCATTGTCTTATTAGAATGTGGATTCTAGACTGTTGGTGGAGACCCAGAGGAGAGGGTGCGAGGCTAGACGAATGGTTTGGTAAAACGGACGAGACGTCGCGTCGGCAAAGGGTAAGACGGCGCGGTGTGGCGCACAGAGGGCAATAAAGGGTGTCAGGAAGAACACGTAATTCCGGAGGGCTTAAGCGTGTCCCAATTTTCAAGCCAGTAAATTCCAATAATGTCCAATGCCCTTCAAATGTTCATACATCACGTCCCACAAAACAAACGGCCGATTTATGAAGGAGGAATTTGGGTTATCGATATCTCTTGGCGAAGTTGATATCATCCACGAAGCCCCTTCCATTATCTAACCTCTTCACTGCTTTTTGAGGACCTAACTATGAAATTTCGGGGATGATGCCTGGATAGGTTAAAACGTAACCCCGCGAAGATTTGCGGTCCACCGGATTGCTATCTTCTTGCCTAGATTGCATGTGTGGCTCTGGGGGTATACTTGTGTTTGTACAATGTAGTATGCACTACCAGAATAAGCGAGCCTTACTCCCTCGGATGTTGTCCCAGCGTAATGAAAACGTTAAGGGAATATAAAAGTTGCGCTAATCTTTTATGCACTGCCATGAATGCTAATTTACCGAGCGGACACGCGAAAGCAAAAATATACTTTGAGTCGCGCTTGGAATTAGCGTTTGAAAATGAGGAGCATTGTGGTAAACCCAGTTGCAGTCCGGAACCTTCCTTTTTTGATGAAACCACGTCGGATAAATAAACTCCCATTGTATTATTCAATGGAAAAAGAAATTTTCTGAATCCTTATTACTTTTGTGTGATAAAATTCAACGATGTGGAATATCTCTTCCAGAATTCACGAGTAACAAGGTACTTTTATTTTTCTGACAAAAAATTTGCAATGGTTTAGAAAATACAGCAGTCTAATTCACTTTATTAAACGAGCAACATGTGGAACAAGAAAAAAATAGTAGGTATTCAAAATTGCGTATATAATTTGAAATCCTGGGAGGTGAGGATTTGCTTAGGGTGGAATTTCAACATACTTGAATATCGGGAAAGTGAGACCACTGCGAATGAAAATCGGATTCTGTTTGAATGCACTCTCCACTATAGACGTTCGATGTTATATCTCTTCTCAGCGTGTGTTGTTCTCTATTGCAATCGCAGTGTTGGCAGGTTTAATTAGAATTATTGGAAATGGTATTTTGCCTCTTAAAGCAAAATGTAAACCGTGTTTCGATCCAGGTCGGAATTACGATATTTTCTGTAATTTGTTAAAGGATAGAAAGGTCTGCTACTATCTGACAGCTCAGAATATGCATACCCAAAAAGTAATTGTATTAATTATGTATGTCGATATAAGAACGACAATCGAAGTTTAATTTTTGTGATATATTAACTTAGTGGAAAGTGACGCAATTTATATTTTGAATGAAAAATGAGCAGAATTTCCGGACTAGATCATCTGGCTGTCACAACCATCAAAACAAAACTCCTCGCCAGTTGCCAATTTTCAAGTAAAAAAATACATTTTTCCCTTTTAAATTTTAAGCTTTTATAACTATAGTTTTACTTTTTACTAACTGCTTTGTTATATAAAGTTCGAAAAGAATTGCTCAATTTGTAAATCGAAGAAGAATTATTTTATCTAAATTATTCATAATTATTGACTTCACAAACCAAAGTCCTTTCAAAATAGGAGAATTGGGTGATT
Organism: Druon quercuslanigerum; assembly: GCA_010014905.2. Lineage (NCBI taxonomy): Eukaryota > Metazoa > Arthropoda > Insecta > Hymenoptera > Cynipidae > Druon > Druon quercuslanigerum. Next base: position 16,868 of record JAAAKG020055943.1, on the reverse strand, counting down.
TTGCAAGAAAATAGTAGAATAAATTATTCTAAATAACATTTATCCTATTAACATTTTTTTAGTTGAAGTTTTCTAGTTAAAAAGTCGAATGCCTTAGAAGACATTTGACTTTGAAACCCAAAAAGATGTATTTTTGTTTAAAAAGTTAATTTTTAACCAAAAAGTTACATCTACATTTAAATAGTTGAACTTTCAAGCAAAGATACTTTTTGACCAAAAGAGAATAGGATTTGCTGATGGTGATCTTTTAATTTATTTCTTATTTAAGCGTAAAACAAAAAAAGGGAGATAAAGGAGAATGTTCTGGAATACAGAGAATAAAAAAAGGGAATTCTCTTCAAAAAAGTGTATAAGAGGGAAATTGGAGGAAAGAGTGTAAAGTAGGGGTTTTCAAATTTATACCTGCAAAAATTCGACTTTAGATTTTTGGTGTTTGATCCATTTAACCCCTCCCAACGAATTTTTTATTTTATTTTGTTAACTTTGTGTAAATTAAATTTGAGGCACCTGTTAATGATAATTTAAAGAATAATTTCCACCCAGTAGACTTTATTTTTTTGGACCTTCAGCTACCTTTTATTTTTCCCGGTAAATAACCCAAAAATGCAAAAGAGCAGATTTACTTCAGAATCGCACTAAAGACTGTATTTCTTTTTCAATCATTATATTTATTTAAAATTTATCAATATTTCAAATATTTTTTAACTTATGTTCGATAGTCTAAAGAGTTATTATTAGTTAAAACCAATTTGTTCAGCTGTAAATCGTGAAAAGTTATCAATTCCTGAAATTAATTATACAATGAACAATGTTATGAGTAATACTATATAAATTTTTAACGATATTTGGCAATTATTATAGCATTTACATTTGTTTAGCTATTTTTCTTATGCATATCGCAAAAATAATTATTCTCTGGATTTAATTACAAAATTAACAAACGCAGGGAGAAATATATTTTTTAACAATATTTTTATATTATTCAAACAAATTTCCTTTATTTAAACACATTTTTCCCCTTTAAATCCTTTATATATAATACTTTCTGAAATCGATGATGCATTTAATAAATGCTAAGAGTGATGACTTTGTGTGTAATAGAGTTTACAATTAGTTAAACAATTTTAATTGGTTTGAAATAACTTTTCTACACATCTTATAAAGTTAATGAATCTTAAAAGTCATAGGAAAGCTGGAGAAAATTCTAGTAGCATCATAATCTTACATTACGTAGCTCCTTATTCATTATTAACTTATTTCAGAACCTATATTTTAATTTTCTGATTAATAATTTTTGTTAACAATTTTTTCAGTTATGTGATTGATAAATATTTTTTTAGACATATTATACTCTTAAAAGGAAATACTGATTGATAAGCGAAATAGTGTAAAAGTTTTGAAAAAACTAAAAAAATCCATCTATCCCATAAAAAATATGAAGTGATTATAATTGTTTAAATAATTGTAAGATGCAGTTTAGAAATAAATTACTTTTAAAATTCTTTACCTGCAATATTAATTCCAGGAAATAAGAACATTTCACGATTTAAATGATAAAACATTGTTTAAACACATACAAAGAGTTCAAAAAAATTAAAATTGTTTAAAGAGTTTCCAAGTAGTGTAAAGAAAAAAATTATTTTCAACAGAGGTTAATTGTATCGTTAGTACTAGGAAATAATAACTTTATAAGATTTACAAAAAACAAATTGTTTAAGTGAAATAAAATTCTTCGAATAATTACGAAATATGTTATCCAATAATTATTATTCCTAATATTTATCACATGTATCCTTTATCCAAAAAATGAAAATTTTAACAATTGAAAATAAGTTTAAAAAATACTTGGAAACTTGTAAATTTCCGAATAAGAACAATTACCTTAGAGGATGAATCTAACATGAATTTGACCTGAAACTGCTTTCTTGCTATTTTTGGGAGATTTTCCGGGCATAAAAGAAGGGATTTGGGGGCGTCAAAACTGAAGTTCATTGAATAGAAATTATTGCTTGATCATTTCTTGAAATTTAAATGAACTCTAATTTACAAAAAACAAATGATTGGAGGGGGGGGGGGGTTATCAACAAAATAGAATGCCGAATTTTTTGACTAACCTTAGGTGAAATCTGTGATTTAAGGGTGTTGGTTAAGTCCGACTTCGAATTTTCTTTATAGGTACGGCACTGACACGGTATAGAGTGAAGGTGGAAGCTGGCCTGGTGGCTAATTGCAAATACAGTTACACACAGGGCATTTCAATTTTGTACCCTTTTTTCTCCATTTCGCAATTTATTTCGCAACATTTAGGGTCTTTTACGTCAAAAAATGGCACTTTGAAAACCTGGTTTTCAATTCTTCTATGATGCTGTCTCCTTCGCTGATTTTTATCTTTCCCAAAATTCATATTTTTCGTAAAAATAATGATTTCCTCAACAAAAGGTTTAATTTTTCAACATTTTATCCTTCGAAGAAAATATATATATTGAGTCTTAATAAACGAGGAACTACAATGTAGATTTTTTGTCTTTGATAGGAAAGCATACAACAATCTGTAGCATTATACTTTTAAGTGTCAGAAATTTACCGTAAGTAAGTAAATCTTATAATTTAGGACAAAGTACATAAGAGGTAAGCTGGTTGGACTCTCAATTTTTAAATCAGTTTTTCATTTAAAATTTTCGAAAAATGTATGATATCCTTAAATTATAACTTTATCATGTAAATTAATATTAAGCAATTATATAAATTAGGTTATCTTTGTCATTATTATGTTCAATATCCAAATATAAAGTTTTTCGTTGCTAAATAAAACAGTAACTTTAGTACTTGAACGACCCATCAATACAAGCTTTTAAAACTTAAATCTATAGTATAAAAGGAACATTCATTTTTGAACAAAATATTAACTTTAAAATCTTTAATGAAAAATGATCATTCATATTCTAATGAAAATAATCGGTATACTGGATACGTAAACCTTTTATTTAGGAGCAAGAGAAAAATTCTTCAACTCCAGCCTGGGGAATCTGGAGGAAGCTATGTGATGTATAACATGAACAACGTTAAAATATTCGCTACATAAGGTCAGCAACCCTGAGTTATTTAGGTATTATAAATAAGTAGTAAATGTTGTTGGGGATTTAAAAAAATTATGTTCACTCCCATTCCCTGGAGCCACAATCGGCATTATCAAAGTGGAGCAGATCGATCTTTGGCGCACGAAGACTTGCCAGCACGTATCTGGAGTCATCTCGATCATTGCAGAGACAAAGCTCATAAATTCTTGTATTGGAAAAGAGAGACATTGGAAAGGACGCAGAGGGAAAGTAAGTGGCTTATGGACACGTCGTAAGACGAATGGGAATTCTTGTGATATATAGATAACACTCCTTTTCCGTCTCAGAGCATAACTATTTTCTAAAAGGTAAAGACCTCTTGGTTTTAAGAAAGACATGTGCGATTCGGAAAATCTATTTGAAAAACGCATCAAAATGTCTGATTTTATAATTTCATCCGAATTAAAAGATATTAGTTTTATGTAAAATTTGTTTGCGTTGGTTTGCATACGATTTTTATGATTTAAGACCCCCTCAGTCAGAAAAACGATTTTTAGAAATGTGTCTGTCAGTCTGTCTGTCGATAACTTTGTAACGACTGGTCAGATTGGAATGAGCTTTGGCACACGTTTGTAAGACATTAAGGGAAAAAATCTTTTTGTTAGCTAACCATTTTTGACCAAAAGTTCGGCTTTTATTCATAGAGAATGCTTTTTAAGGTACCAAAAATGATATTTTCCAGGAAAACCGTACGAGATATGGAAAAAATGTTGGAATAAAAAATTGTTTATCTAAAACAGATAAACAAATTTTTATGTCCAAATAAGTATAGGGTCATTAAACATGCGCAGTACCTTTTTTAAGAGCAGTTGGGGGGGGGGGGTAAATTCCTCAAAAAGGTATCAAATATTTTGTGAATTACCCTTCAATAATGCATCTTAAAGTGGAAGTCTTCTAAAGTAAAGGAGAAAAATACTTTTGTTTAAAATCGAAAGTAACCTTTAAAAACTTTTAAAATTTTAATCTGGAATTATACGTTCAAATTTATAATCTTCAGACTGAACAATTAAAAATTAAACTTAAAAATGTTCAATTTCAGCTTTTAAATATTATTATTATTATTATTATATATTATTATTTAAATACTTGCAAAACTTACAAACATACAATTTGAATTGTAGATATTTTAAAGATAATGCAAATTTGATTAAAATATTATGTACCTAACATTAAGCATCATTCAAAGAAATATGACGAACTTCAAGAGATATTAATAGAAAAAATTTATCGTTATATATCCACATTGTAATTTTTACTGGTGAAAATTGATGAGTTCTTAGTTGTGAAAATTCAAAATTAAATTATCACAAAAATGGCTAAAAATCATATCAATTTATATCATAAACAAAAGCAATTAAAATAAATAAATTAAAAAATTAATGAAATAGTAGAAATAGTAAGATTCGAAATTTGAAATTTAGCACTAAAAAAATTTCATAATTAACAGTTACTGCAGAATTGATTCAATTTATTTTTAAAAAATTCTTTTCTTGAAGTCTTCAATTTGGAACTTTGCAAGACTGAATCAATTTCAAATCACACAGGGTCTACACTTGAAGTCGCAGGATTTGAATTTTGTGCTTTGTGTTTCGAAAAATACAATTTTTCTTTAAACATCTTTAAATTTTGAATCAAATGAGTTCTTTATCTTTTTATTTCTGGTACTGATATATATTATATTATCTTGTTTCGAAGCCGTTGGAAACTTCAAATCAGCCTCAAAATTAATAAAGTAGTGGTGGTTTTTCTAAAGATATTAAAGCCGATTTTTCCAAAAATACCAAAATTATATTTGTCACCATTTTTTTTTAATTCGACTTCCATAACAAGGACATCCTGTGAGGTTTCTACGGATTTCATACAATTTTTGGTCAGGACAATTTTTGTTTCTTAAAAACAAATTTGCTTATTTCCCTCGCGGGCAGCGACAAATACAAAAAATAAAAACAATATTTTGCAATATCTTGCATCCTTTATTAACAAATTAAAACTTATGATGATGTAATTATGAAGTGTTTCCTAAATAAGCCAAAAATGCAAAGAAATGGGATAAACTAAAAAAATCGGATTTTCCAGCAAATTTTTTTTTAAATGTTAAAAATATGAAAAAAATGCTTCCTGAAAAACGCGACGTTTTTCATTCTTTCCACATGTTCCAAAAACTTCAGCTAATAAAACAAGGGCATCCTATGAGCTTTAGGCAGCATAAAATAATTTTCAAGCCGCGAGATTGTTCTTCCTAAAACTATAACAATTTTTTTGTATCTTTTGTTTGCGAAGAAAAAGAGAAAATTTCACTAAAGGCGAAAAAATTCATAGTGATTTAAAATATATTCGGTCATGATCAGAAATTAAATTTAAATACTGAACATGTTTTATAGTAAAGGGCATTAAATGTACGGATTATATGCTGCATAATTTCACACTTGAAACATAAAATGTTGCAACTGTACTTTTCAAAATCAAATGAATTTTAAATCGAACCCACTTTAAATTGAATAATTTACAAGTAAAGGCAAGTTAGTGAAATCTGAAGTATCTGTTTATGTTTAATAGTGTTGCTTTTTAATGCAAGAGAAAACAAATTTGAGTGTTTGAGTTAAGTGAAACTGTTTTTTATTTTACATAAATTTATGTTTTTGTAGTAAGAAATCCATTTAAATAAAAAGAAAAATATATAAATGTATTTATTCCTTGAAATATTCTCCGTAAATCTCTCTGATACTTTTTATTTAAAAGAATTGTTTCATGAATTAAGGTTTCGTATTCAATAAGGACACATAACATTTTCTCGTGCAAAAATGTAGTTCCCTGGAGGTTTTCCAAAAAAATTTAGAATTTTGTTTTTAAAATATATATATGAATGTGAAATTAGATTGCGCATTTTTTTTCTCAAGATAAAAAGTTGTAACTTTTTTAGTTTAAAAATTAAAGCCGAAAAATGTACTTTTTTAAATAAAGTCGATTGTAATCCATTTTTCACTTCAACTCGTGCTCTGTTCATCAATTTTTGGAATTTTCAAAGGAAATTTCAAGAAAATATACCTTAGAATATCCTTTGATTCATAGAAAAACAGGAATTTAAAATAAAAATGTTGAAACAATTTTAATTATTTTTTTCTGATGCTCGGCGTAAACCGGACTTTTGTAACTTCTTCCATTTCGTTTATCAAGCGAATTTTGAGAAAACAAAGACATCTTGTGACACACTTTTGGAGAAAGCTATGATAAAGTTTTTTTTAAAAGAGTTTTGGATCAAAGTAATTAATAGTTTAGAAGTAGTGATGAATTTAGTTTATGTCAGCGCTGGAGTTTTCGAGTGTGCTATAGGCTATGGGGCTTACCGCCGCCACATCATGATCTCTCGCTGGTGAGTTTTTTTTTATAATATGATAATGAATAAAATTCTAGTGCATAACAATTTAGCGAAAGTAAGTTGATAAAAAACTTATAAATTATATTGGTTTTTAATGTATTTTACACCTAGATTCGGTTTAACTCGTAAGTGACCTTGAACATTCGCAGTTGAAACAAAACTATGCAAAAGTTTATTGCACTGTTTTTAAATTATACAGTGGAACAAGAATTCGACCATGTTCGTCACGAAAATATTGTTCTTTTTCTGATGCAGCTCGTGGACAAAACAGAAAGTACACAGTATTTGCATATTTTTTCACCCTTTCCAGGAAATTGGGTGTTGAGATTTGGCATATATTTCCGCTTCGGGGTCATTCATATTGTCAATATCACCGGAATTTTGAATTCTCCTCGCAGAAAAAGAAAAAATTAAATCGCATGAAAACAGCAGAGGAGTTCATTAAACTAATAAGAAACTGTCGAGATCCTTCCTTAACTATGGTAGAGTGTGCTCATAATCTTTTACACGATTATGAAAAGTCATTTAAGAAGACTATTTACCAAATGAAAACGTTCAAGTTTTAGACAATTACAATGAAAAAAAATCCTTTTGAATTTAAAATTGAACCGAAAAAGAAATTCACGGAAATAGAAAAAAATCCCCCTGCAGCCGTTAGATTAACTGAAGCCAAAATGAAAGATATTAAAAGCCTACTGAGGTATCGCAAAACAAAAGGAAAATCTTTATTTGCTGAATATTTTGAGTGGATAACGAACAGCAAAACGAGCGTTGATTCTATTCTTTATTCTGATGAAGATTATATTGTATAGTTTCTTTTGTACTATTTTGTTAAAAAAATAAAATTTTTGAGTGTTTTAACAAATTATTTTCATAAGATTGTTATTTACTAAGAGATTTAATTACTATCTTATTAAACTCAAAAACTCTGCAGCGAGCGAACGTGGCGCAGCGGTAAGCCCCAGAGTCTATAGTACACTCGAATACTCCAGCGCTGTCATTAACTAAAGCCATCACTACTCCTAAACTATTAATTATTTTAAAATAGAACTTTTCAAAAAACTTTATTATAGTTTTCTGCGCATTTTTGTTACGAGAAGTCTTTGCTTGCTCAAAATTCGCTGGATAAACGAAACTCTGAAAGTGAAACAGGTCCGATTCACGCTGAGCATCAGAAAAAACTTAATAACAATCTTGATTTCGAATTCCTATTTCTCTTTAAATTGAAGGAAACCCTAAGGTATATTTGCTAAAAATTCCATTAAAAAATTCTAAAAACTGACGAACAGAGCGCAAGTTGAAGTGTAAACTGTATAAAAATCGATTTTTAAAAAAAGTAAGTTTTTTGTTATAATTTTTAAACTAAAAAAGTTACAACTTTTTTTTATGACAAAAATATGAGCAATCAAATTTCACATCCATGCATATATTCTAGAAATTAAAATTCGAAAATTTTTTCTAAAGCCTCCAGGTGACTTGCTTTCGCACGAGAAAATTTTATGTGACCTTCTGGCATCCGGACCCTCAATTGTAAAATTGCTGGTTTTATAAAAATTATTTAACTTTAATAAAATGTACAAATATGAACATACCAAAGGTACTTGTGGAGAATATTTAAAGGAATAACATATCAACCTTCTTGATATGTTATTGTTGCAATATATTGAAAATGCATTGCCACTAACATAATGGTCAAGTATTCGTACTTTTTTCTATGAAGGGAAATGAGTGGAAAAGAAGTAACTGAAAATAAGGAGAAGGATAATACATAAAGTTAGGGGCGATGAGAGGAGAAGTAGGGGAAATCAGAATTGAGGAGGGGGATAAAGGGATGTAGAGAGGGAGAGAAATTATGGAAAGTAAGAAGATAAAGTAGGGGATGTAGAAGTAATGAGGGGAAGGAAAGTAGAAGATATAAGTTAAAATGGAGGAGGGTTATAAGTAGAAAAAGGGAGGAGGAATTAGGGTCAGGAAGTAGGGAAAATTATTGGAAGGGAAAAGAATGTAAAGTTTAGGGAAGGGAATTAGAAAAGAGGGAGCTGAGGAAGTAAGAATTAGGGAAATCAGTAGAGAAACAAGTTAATAAAGAGAGGGGTAGGAAAGTGGTTGCAAGAAAGGTAGGGGAATCATAAGACCTTAGGAGACGAGATGCGGGAAGTGAGGGAAACGAGAGACGGGAATTTAAGGGTATTAAGGGATAAATAAGAAAATAAGTAAAGGAAATGGGAGGAAATTTTGGAAGGGAATTAGGAAAAATGATAGAAAATGAGGGACAGTAGTTAGGGAAGTGAGATGAGGGATGTAGACTAGTGCGGTTAAGTAGAGGAGTAATAGTGAAGACTGGGAAATAAAAATTAGGAAGGGGAATATTTACTGCTAAAGTGCGAAGAGACGAATGTAGTGGAGGAAGTAGTTGAGGAAGATAGCGGTAGACAAAGCTAAGCTGAGGATGGGAAAGTAGAGGGAAAAAGGAAAGGGAAATTATGGGATATGAGGAAATGAAGTAGAGGAAGTAGGTGAAATGTGGTGAGGAGAAGTGGGGTAATGGAAGGGAAATAAAGAGAAGGTAAGTAGAGAAAGTGAGGGGATATTAGAAGAGATTAGAAAGGGGAAGTAGGAAAAATGACTGAAAGTGAAGGCAGGTAATTAGGAAAGTAAAGGGAGAGCTGAAAGGGGAGTGTGGTGAGGAGTGGGCAGTGGAGGAAGCATTTTGAGAAAGAAGGTGAAGTAAGGGTTGGGAAAGTAATTGAGGAGAGGGGATATTATAAGAGGGTGAGATTTGAATAACTCAACTAATGCCTGAATGGGTTACAAAATATTTTTTATAGACGCATAGAGCGAACTTAAAATAATTTTATATATTGCACGGTCATTCAGACAGGATGAAATTATTTTATTATAAATACTGTACAGGTGTAAATTAACTTACACTGGACTTTTTTTCTTGTACTTTAGATCTAATAAATATTTTTTTCATCTTGGAATAAGAAGTGTGTCGATTTTAGTATTTTTGTACTATATCTAATGTGCAACGAGAGAAGAAACATTTTTTATAATGAAACTTTAGAGATGGGTTTTTGACTTCAAGTATATATGAGAAACTATAAATTAAGAACTGTCTTTTTTGTCAATACGCCTTATTTTACACTTTTTTTCTGACGTTTAGGTATCTTATATCGCACGTAGAAAGGAATTCTCATCCATCCTATACTATTAGGATTTGACTTATGCATTTAATCTAGATTTGACTGTTGAATTAGTCAAATCTTCCTGAGACAGATCCCCTCGTGGAGAAGAAGCCTTGGCTCGTCCGACGTCCAAATGTAAAGCTAATCAAGAATAATTGTCAAATACGATACATAAGACACATAAGTACATACCAACTTGAAAAGTGTCTAAGGAAGGTAGCTCGGAAGGTTTGAAACTGTTAACAGGGTTGGTGGTATAAGGGGGTTGGTAGTTGAAGGCCGGGTGTATCCATAGAGCGCAGGCAGTGATCGAGCGGTTGGGACTTAATGAAACTCTTAAGTGCCGACTATTAATATGGCTTCCGAGTCTGGAAGGTGGATACGAACGAGTTTTGGTGAGAGTGTGAGGAAGTAAGGGGGTGGCAGTGAGAGACGAAAATGCAACTATGACTCCGAAGGGAGACTTGAGCTTACGATGGAATGTTCCGTTATTTGGGCGACAAGTATTATGCTTTACTTATTTCGGCAATTATAGAGCTAATATTCGCAACTGTAAATCATACTCTTAATCTCATTGAATGTTTCTAAGTAGGGCAGGCCAAGATTTCAACCATTTGCATTTTAATACGGTGTTTCGTTTTACGTGAGCCTGAGCCATTGTATTTTCTCCAAATGAAATATTATTTTTAAATAATCCCTAAAGAGTCCTAATTACAGAGATCGCAGCACACAGTGAAGCAAAACGTAGAAATTTGTTCTAAAACCATCTAGAGCAGACAGTCGGCCTTCGATTTTATGTAGATTCTCATTTTAATGAGAAGGTATCAGTTTTATGTAGAAAACACTTATTTAAAGCCTTAAATGAAACAAAAATTTCATTAAGCATCTAGTTTTAAACAACAGTTCTAGCTTTATCCACTAAAAATGCTATTTTGAATCATCTAAAATTTTATTTTTTAGCAAAACTAAATAAGAATGATTTAAAAAAAATCAAATATCTCAAGAAATACGTATGATATTGTTGACTATTCAAGGAATGCGTTGCGAAGCGAAAGATAACAAAGACAAACTGTCGGTTTGTTGAGCTTGGTTAGTGTGGGGTGGTTTTCTTATGTTGATTTTGTTGTGTTGGTTGCGTGCAATGGGGTTGGTCGTATTGGTTGCATCAGTTTGTGTTAGTGTTGTTAATTACATTCGTTTGATTGGGATTGGGTGTTTTACCTTCTTTGATTTTGGGTTGTTCTGTTGAACTGCTTTCTTTCATTCAGATTGTGCTGCTCACGTTCAATTGATTATTTTTTGTTGGTTAAATGGATTCGGGTAAGCCGTATTCGCTGCATTAGCTTGGGTTAGTGTTGTTGGTTACGTTCTTGTAGGTTTGATTATTAGTGTTATTTAACACATCCAAACCAATCTAAGCAAGCGTAAACAACACAACCAGATCAACTCAAACAAACGTTAACAAACAACAATCATTCAAACTAACGCAACCAATACGAACAACGTACATGAATGCAAGAAACAAAATAAAATGATCGCACTCAATAAAACGAACCGAAACGAGCGTAGGCAATACATATAATTCAAAGGAACGTTATCAGTATAACCATACTTATCCGAAAAAACGTAAGCAGCACGAACGTATCGCCTGAATCAGAGAAACTAAAACACCCAATTCAACCCAAATGAACGCAACCAAGATATCCAATTCAACCCAACCTGACGTGGGTAACACAACGAACCTAAACAAACCAACCGACACAAAGCAGCCCAAACAAACCAACCATTTGCTTTTTATCTTTCGTTTGAAAGCGCATTCCTTGAATAGTCAACAATCTCATTTTTCGCCAATGCACCGCCATCGGGCGCGAATCGCAAACATTTTTCAAATTAGACTTACCTATTTTTTAATGTGGAATCTGCATCTGCAATAAAAAATGTTTATTTCCATTTAAAATTTTAAAGTTGTCCTAGCCTCTCTCTCTCTCTCTCTCTCTCTCTCTCTCTCTCTCTCAAGGGGTTGGGTGCTGGATGAATTTTTGCGGAGACGCTTTGTCCCCTCGTATAGAAAAAGTTTTTATCACGGAAATTTTTTTCGTTCGATGCGTATTTCTTGAGAAATTTTAATCTTATAAGATAACGAACACCCTGTATATATAAATAGGGGGAAAAAGAATACGTTTTATGAAATATTTTTTTTATTTGCACCCAACATACATTTGAACTGTGAAATATTGATCACTCCTGGTTTAAACGAAGTATGCGCTTGCAAAATATTTGATGTATGCTGTCAAAGTGAAAGCATAGAAAGTATAATTAGTAATTGTATAAAACAATAATTACGAAGATTATTTGCGAAATATTTGCAAGAATAGTGAGAAAAAACTTAGCTAAATTCAATTTCAGGATAACCATCCCACCATTAGTATATAACATTTTTGCCAATATAAGTGTAAATTGTTCATCCGTCATTTACTCTGCCTATAATAAAATATAGCAAATAATTGTATATGATATAAATTATTTCTTTTTCCCCGTATGTATGTCTATTGTTACTTCATCAAATTTTAGATAAAAAGAGACAAAAGCCATTATGGCATTAGTATTTCATTTGTATCTCATTTTCTGTGAAATTGCTTCACATATCCTGCATGATAGAGGAAGCTTCGTAACAGAAAGAATGTCAGAAAATGTTACTTCGTTTATTTAAACGTTCGTCAAGTATAAACTATATATGCATTTGGTAGTTTATGGGTGCGTGTGTGTAAATGTGACACTTTTTTGTGAACATAATAACATGCGGACTCATTTTCATCACTAATATCTCATAACTGATCAAAAGATTTATAAGAATAATTGTAACATTTCTTTTAGAATATAAAATAGTGATTGAGTTGAGACGGATCAAATCACATATAATATCAAAGCATCTTATTGAAGAGTAATGATCTTCTGGTCACTTGTAATAGCTTAAAAATTAATTTACTTTTATGTTGTTTTAAATCAAATTTGTGAATAATTTTCTTAACATTGAGTCTTGAAATTTATAAACGGACTTTTCAGGTTTTTTAAATGTCCAGCCCCGTAGGTTGGCTTTGAGTTAAATTTCCGATCAATTCTTCAATGTTTACAATGCCCGAGGAGTTTATAAACAAATTTGGTTTTGCTTCTTCTTACACAGAAAACCGGCGGTGTTAAATTTGTTGCAGCTCAAATGTTAACGGTCTCAAAATGAGAATTTTCAGTGTCATATTTGCATCCTTAAACGTAGATACACATCTAGAGAAAATTCATCATTTTTAGATCTAATTCAGGCTTATTTCGAGAGTCGTAGAGTATTGACCCAAACTTTCTTTCTGCACACCTGATCACCCGTCAAAACAACTTTTTATCTGTGCGCTATTTGGTCTAAACAAATGCAAATAAGCAAATTAATTGAATAATATGTCTACATATTTTGTATTTTTCTTCATTTAGCAGCGCGTATTAGTGATTTAAAATATGGTTGGAATTTCGAATCTCAATATGCAAATATTAAGTTACACATGACTATCATGACATTCAAACCAAAGCCGGGATTTAACGAACACGTCATGCCCGTCTACATGTACATTGAAACTAGAGCGTTTGAAGATATTTGAATTATGGATTTGTACAATTATTATGTACAATTACAGTTTTATTTATATCAATAAACATAAATTGTTTTAATTAATTTTAAGATGTTTAATGAGTTACCAGTAGGGGTGTGCAATATTTTTAAAATCCCTAACGCAAAAAGTCGGTATTTTTGTGGATCGGTTCGAACCAGTTCGGCTTTCTGGTTTGCAATCTGTCCATGAAGGTATGTAACCCAAACACTGGACTAAAAGTTCAACAAAAAAAAAAAATTTCTAAAAATTTTGGAAGTTATGAAAACTAAAAAAAATCGGAAAGAAACTTTCGGGCTGGGTCAGGTTTTTAAGCCAGCTTGGGCTTTCGTGTTGTTGGGCCGGGATACGAAACCAATAATCGATCTGACGTCATTTTGCTCATCACTACTATCAAGTAATAATTATATGCCACTAATCAATAATATTCAAAAAAGTGCTATGTCTATTTTTATTTTTAAGGATATTGTACTCAAGCTCTAAACTCCAAATTAAATTACCATATTTCAATAAATTAATACAAGAACGGTATATTCTTAGATACTCTGCGGTAATCCTTTTGTATATAAATAGAAGTGTGCAAGCAGTGAGAAAAGCTGTTTAGTTTAATAATTTTTGCATAGCATCAAATTTTCGAATTATAGACTCAACAATTTTTCTATAGATAACATTGATAATATTTATTGTTTTAAATCAGCCTATTGCATTTTTAAGTTAAAGCTTGACTCCAACAGCCTCGAGTGGATATTTTCTTGAATCGTAAAAGTCGAAAGAGACTATTAGAACGATTCAGAAATCGTGTTCAGTCGAGCCAAATAACTTTTTGAAACGTCTGATGTCTCAGATACGTCCTCAAAATATTTTAAAGGCATTTGATGTGTAATTATGATTTGTTATTATTATTTAGACTAACTTAAGACGATTTTGAAACAATAATGATCCTAAGAAAATAAAAATTTACTTGACAGTGGTTCTTCAAACCGCTGTTTTGAAATTGGTGATCGAGGCTTTCAGCAAAAGAAAGTAGTGTTATACGAAAGTGGCAGTATCAATGTGTTTGAACAATTCAAATATTTCTTTTATGTTTTTTTTCATCAACTCATTATTATCTGTAATGGTAATAAGTAATAATCTGTAATAGTAGTTTTTAAGCGCCACATTGGAGCCAGAATTTTTTGTTTGTAAAAAACTTGATTTTCAATTGGAAATCAGCAAACTAAAAAACGCTCTAAAGTAAATTTCTTCTCTATTGTATAATATTTTCAAGCAAATTTTATGCATATTGGATCATTTTTTTTGTGCCATTTTTTGGATTTAATATGGACGTACAGCGCTGGTACCGAAACTTTATAAGATTTGTATCACTCCAGTAAATATTAGAAAGTCGAAATAAGATTGGCAGTCTTTCGCTAATATAATTTGAAGATTTTGAACGTAAAAATAACTAATTCTTTAAAAGTCAATTATGTATTTATTGATTAAAAATTTTAAAATACCATTTTTCGTTGAAAAAATCACAACCAGAAACACAAATAACAACTATTAAATATTTTTAAATTCGTAAAGATTGTTAACTTTACTTATTACATGTATGATTATTATTCATATGAAATATCTATTTCCGCCGGTCAAGCATAAAACATGTGCTCAACATTTTTAAGGATGTTAGCTTTTCTAAAAAATCTTCGATTTTTTCTACTCGGTTTCTTTAAAAAAAAATATTAATATGACCTCAAATTGTAAAATTTAAAATATTTAAAATTTAAAATATCCCCTTCTCTTGTGAACTTTTGAATAAAACTTTTTATGTCGAAATATGTTGCCTTTAAACAAAATATTTGAATTTTCAAACCAAAAAAAATTTTCAGCCCAAAATATATCAATTTTGAACCCAACCAATACGAATTTTTATCGAAATACTTGAATTTCCACGTAAAAATCAAATTCAACTGTTGAGTGTCATTGACAACTAAATAGTTGAACTTTCAAACAGAAAAGCCAAATTTTCAATCACATAGTTGAACTTTTAACTAAATATTAAATTCTTGAATCCAGGAAGAAGATTTTTTTAAATTAGAGTATAGTTTTTAACAAAAATGTTATTTTGCAATAAAAAAAGATGGTTTGTCGATCATAAGAGATGAATAGCAAATCTAATGTGCCCAATTTTCAACAAAAAGTTGAATTTCGGACCAAAAAAGAATGATATGACCAAATAATTGAATTTTTAAAAAAGAAATTTAATTTTTAATCAAATAGTTGAACTTTTAACCTTGACATTTTGACATTTTCAACGCTTAAGAATTTTTCAAAATTAGTATACATTTCATATGTAATTTTAATCCAGGTTGTAATTTAATTTTTTTAAATAACAAAATAAATGAAAAAAAGGAAGGTGCTGATCATGGGAATAAATATTTCTTTAAACTGAAAAAATTCTAATTGGTGGAGAGAAGTTAATTTTACAGTCAAGTAAATGTTTTCTTTGTTCAAGAAACTAGTTCTAGTTTGGTCTTAAACCATGCGAAAGTGCAATTAGGTATTTCGTACTTCAATTTATTGTGGTAAAAACAGGCCTACCTGATCGGTGTGACATCAATTCGATTTATTTAAACTACTATATTAATCAGGATAATAAAATAACATATTTCTTCATATTCTACATTGAAAGATAAAATTCTTCCAATCAAATTATAAAAGTTTAATTTCATAAACTAATTATTTATTTAAACTAAATGCTTGTTTCTTATAAACAATTAATTAATTTTACTAATCAAAGGAAACTCTCTCTTTGACTGAGGAAATATGCATTTATCTAAACAAAATATTTTTTATCTAAAGAAATGCTTCATTTGTAAAAGTGCAGCAACTTGTATCAGATAAATATATTTTTGTCGTAATTAATATTGTTTAAAAATAAATAATTATTTCTTCTATAAAAACAAACTTAAATTCTTGGTTTAGTGAAGGGAAATTAAATAATTCATATGCGTTCTGATCAATTGAAATAATCAAACTCTTTTAAATCAAATAAATATTTCTTTGAAGTTTTCGATGAATAAAGGCCTTTTGAGTCAAGGAAATCATTTCCTTGAACCTACACAATTTTTATTTTAATAAAGAAATTACGGCCTGAGAACTCATTTCTTTAGATCAAAAAAACATATGTCTGGTTCAGATATCAAATACTACTGTGAAAGAATATTTTCGTTATGCTAAGAAATCAGATTCAAGTAAATGCATTTTTTTCCATGTATATTTTTTCAGTATTCACAATAATATAATTAAATTTATTTTAAACTATATACTATTATTATAATTAAACCGTTAAGCCGTTTCCCTTTCGGGGTAGGCGTGACTCACTCGGTGGGGAGGAGAGTAGTGTGGGGAAGAAGTTATAAAATTTTTAGATTGATCTGAAATTTCTCGTTTTATTTATTTAGATAGCACGTTCACTCCGCAACACTGCTCCGACCCAGGTTGCTGATCAATGTCTCTAGCAATCACCCCAAGTGAAGATCCTCACAAAGTCGTCATG
>JAAAKG020055932.1:7372-18108 GCA_010014905.2 Druon quercuslanigerum | reverse complement strand
CAATCTAAAAATTTTATAACCCCTTCCTCACACTACTCCCCTCCCTACCGAGTGAGTCACGCCTACCCCGAAAGGGACACGGCTTAATGGTGTAATAATCTGCAAAATGTCTGTAACTACTTCAGCTCACACAGTGCAAAATAATAGGGGAATACCTATATTATTTAAAAATAAATCAAATAATGTACTATATTCCTAAGATTTCAAGTCGAAATATATTGCATTTACAACAAAATAGTTGAACTTACAACAAAAAAAAGATGAACTTGACTCCGAAAAATGGAGTTTTTTTGCTCAAAAGTAGAACCTTTTTTAGAAAAATATTTTACTCTCAAACTCGAAAAGATAAATTTTAAATAGAAAGTTAATATTCAACCAAAAAAGATGAATTTTCAAGCCCGAAAGGTGAATTTTTCACAAAACAGTTACATTTTCAAAGCGACAGTATGAATTGTTAACCAACAAATTTATTTTTAAAGAAATAATTAAATTTTCAACACAAAAGAAACGAATTTTTATGTAAAACCTGTTGATTAAAAAAAATGCAATTCTAACCCGAAAATATGAATTTTTTGCCAAAAAGTTCATTTTAACCCGAACAGTTTAATTATAAACCCAACAAATTAATTTGAAACACAAAAAAAATTTCAACCAACCAGTTCTATTTACAACCCAATAGTTTAAATTATAAGCACAAGAGACGAGTTTTAAAAACAACTTGATTTTTCATAAAAAAGTAGAATTTTTATCACATAGATAAAAGCACAAATCAATGACACGATTTTTTTTTACAAAACTTGAATGTTTAGCTAAGAAAGAAAAAAACTCAAACAAATTGTTGAATGTTCAACCCATAAAGTAAAATTTTAAACAATATACATCAATTTCAACTAAATAGTATCGTTAAATTTTTAACCAAACACGGTCAATTTTTAACCAAAAATTAAAAAGTTAAAAATAAAGTTAAAGCAGGTAAAAAATTAATCTTCAACCACAAAGAAAGATAATTCTCAACAAAATAGATACATTTTCAAACCTAATAGATCGATCCTAATTTTTAAAAGAGATTGAATTTTCACCCTTTAATATAATTTCTGTACAAAAATCTAATAGTTGATACTTTAATCAAAAAAATATTTAAATTTTACATAAAAAATCATTTATAATTCAATAAAAAAAGACAAATTGTCAATTAAATACTTGAATTCTGAACCAAAAAAAAATATTTGTAACCCGAAAATGTAAACTTTTAACAATAAAAGTCAAGCTTCAAAAAAAAATGAAACTTTTTAAAAAGAAGTTTAAGGAATGTCCAAGAAAATAGTTGAATTTTGAACCAAAAGAGAATAGTTCTATAGAACTAAATAATTAATTTTCAGTGAAAAATAGTTGGATTTTCTAAATAAGTTGTATTAATTCAGTTCCCATCCAAACGAAAAAAAAACTAAAACAGGAAAAGTTGCTTGAAATCAGGGGGGGGGGGGGTATACGGAAATAGTGGCAAAAATGTGAAGTCTATAAAAAGTTGCTTCTTTGCAACAATAGAAATTGTTTATCACTATTTTCGATAACGAGTCGATGTCAAATAAGCCAAAACACTTTTCGTAACACAAACATGAAAATGGCAATATTCCGTGTGTGCAAAGTGTACACAAAGCGCAAAATTCCTCTACCGTAGGAATTGGCCCTGCACGCATTTTTCACAGACACGAAATATTGCAATTTTCCTGCACTTTTTTACCAAAAATATTGTGTGTCCAACATTTGAAATTAGTGGATTCGTGCAATCGTGGACTGATCTTAATTTATCCCTCTATAAGATTTTATCAAAAGTTAAATGTGGTTAGCCAAGGCAGACACCATTTTTTGCACGTGATGACTGATAATTTTGTACTTGGCCAAATTTTTGCATCGCAGATAAAATTATTTTGCACGCCCCCTTTCATTCTTTATTTAGAATCGTGTTTAAAACGGTATGCTGAAGAATTTTTTTTATACATGGTGAATGTTTTTCCACTGTAAGACTGCGGCGGCGGCGGCGTGGCGTTGAGGCGAGTTTAAAAAAAAAGAGATCTCCGCGATAACCATTGAAATATGTTGCGGTCCAGTTCATCGTGGATGAAAAGTCGCTCTATCGGGACAGCAGCCTGCGGCCAATATGGTCAAACGATCCAGTCGATCGCAAAGTCGGTACTCTATACAGATCTCGCCGATATGAAATGTTTGCACCGGATATCATTTCTTTTGGTAGACCATGTGTGAAAAACTTTAATACTTATTCATATGTGACCGACTCTAAAGAAATGGGTCTAGTGCGCAGAAATAAAAAAACACCTTTAAAGTTTGACAACACTGTTCCGTAGTTCTACTATTAAACAACACAATTTGAGTGATATAATTATTATACGCATTAGTCGCATAAAATTACAAAATACAAGTCACATGGAATTTCAAAAAAGTCCACAAAAAGTCACATCAAATTTTTTAAGATAATGCAAAAAATAGTATTAGACATTGAAGGACTGAAATAATAACTTTATTTGATTATAAATTAGAGTATACTATTCTTATTGAATTTAAAATATTCTTTGCATAATCAAACCAAACTTTTAAATTAAAAGCTGGGATTAATATTTTTCTTTCTGAATTGTTAAACTCGTCAACTTGGTTTGCTTTTAAATTAAAGAAGTTTATAATTTACATTCATAGTCAACTTGAGAATCATTTATTTTGGATACTTCATACATTAAATTATATAACAAATAAGGCTTTAAATTTGAGACTGTATAATTTGGATATTAAATCATTAATTTATGAATCATTCCGACTTTGCAGTCCAAAATGCTCTGGAAACAGGAGAAGTACTGTGATTTTTCGCGAAAATAGATTTAACATATTGAATTCAATATGAAATACTTTAAATTCCTAAGATTTCAAGACGATCTATATTACATTCTTCAGAAAAATACTTGAGTGTTCACATTCAAATGCTTTTAAACCTGAAAGAATAATGTTGCATAAAATAGTTGAATTTTCAAGACAAAAAGACAAATTTTTCAGAAGAGAGTTCAATTTTCAACAGCAAAAGTTTTTCTAAAGCCAAAACGATGAATTTTCGAGTAAAAATGATTACTTTTGAATAAAAAAGTAGGAATCCAAAAGATACGAATTTTCAGCTAAAAAGTTGAATTTTTAACCAAATAGCTGAAAAAACGAGAAAAATGTGAAATAAGGGAGTTTTTTGAAAACAGGAGATAAAAAAGAGGAATTTATTAAAAAAAAGGGAAGGAATTAATCGATTTTGAAAGATTTCAAAGTCGCACGATCCGACCTTTGAATTACATTATTTGATATCGTCGGACTGTTACCCAGATGGTGGAGTACCAAGTGGGTGGGAAAAGAAGTGAAGAATGGAGTGAAACATTTTTTGACGACAGTTTAACCGCTTCGTTGGCACGGAGATTTCGAATAAGTGCCTAAAGTGACTAGAAATTTCTTTTAAGTTTTATTCGCAGATCTGTACTCAGGGGCTTTTTTTGGTTCGCTGAATCCGCATTTGAAGTCAAAATTTCCAAATTTTGAAACACCTGGTCCAAAATTCGAAAAATTAAGAATACTCGCACAGAGGAATGTTTGTTTGAATGCAACAAACATTTGTTTTACATTAGATCAAAGATAAAACAATGGAGTGTATGAATCAAACGAATTTTATTTGACTCAAACAAATATTTGTTTAATTCAATAAAATATATATGTTTGACCCTATATCAATGAAAGAATTTGTTTGATTCAAGAAAACACTTTTCTAAAAATAAATATTTTAGACATTTGATGTCCTTTCTCCGGAGCCACACGCATATGATGGAAACGGTATTTAGAAAGAATTTTAACAATTTGTGGTCTTATTTGAATTTTCTTTTGTCGAAATGCGGAAATTGTCGAGGACAATTATTGCTGGTGCAGAACTCATTGTCAGTACGGTAGAACGACGGCGACGGCTCGATAATTTACAATGCAACCAAGGGATAGGCGGCCGTCGAAGACAATGGGGACTCTCAGTGTGAACGAATATCGGACACGTATTAGGGTGAGCTTTCGATTGAGCTTAAATGAAGAACTCAAGCGTTCTAACGTCGAATCCGAATATCAATTACACTTGTCATTAAATACTATAATCATCAATCACGCGCTTCCGTCGAGCTTATAGTTTCTTCTGTGAAGGAATACAATAATTTTTAATTAAAAAAAAAGAATGAATTAATATCCTCATCTTAAAATTTTAAGGAACCATTCTTGACGACAATAAGACCAAACTACACTCCACATTTGAATGAGTGAAAATTAGAACACTATAAATCAATTCAGAATCGATTTTAACTGATTAACAATGAGGCATCACAAATTGATGTTGCTGATTTATCGTTAAAATTTAAGACCAATCAATATGATTAGGTAATAAGTAATTTAAGGTTATCAAAGTGACAGAAAAAACGCCCTATAATCTAGCGGCAATATACAAAGTTCAATGTAGACAAAGTGAATAAATTAAAGAATTCGAAGATTATCATTATTAATTAGATTGCTAAAATGAGGTCGCACAGGCGAAGAATTTTAAACAGGCCGCAAGACGTCTTTCTGTTATTATTAGAATATATAGTCATAAAAAATTCAAAAAGATTCGATAAAGACACGACAGGATCATATATAATATTGAAAGACTGTATGAGAATATAGCTAGTTGATTTAAAAATCAACATCGACCTCCATTCATAATATAAGAACACACGAAGAAGCCACATTTTCCCAGAGATGAATGTACAATTTTCGTCGCTTTTTTTCTTTGTTCATTGTGCCCATTCAAAATATCCTTTTTTTTCGTCCATCTCTTGAACTCACGTGTGAATAGTGCGATTTTCTCTTTCCATAGGCCTATATAGCGCTATATAGGAGAAAATGAGCAAGAAGGACAGAAAAGTAAAAAAGCACAGAATGAGAGAAAGAAGTGGAGAAACAATAGACATTGAGGCTAAATTAAAACCGCCTCTGGAGTTTTCATATTTTGCTGTTGAACGGAGCCATGCCATCGGTGATGGCCCGCGGCATTTCGTTTCATTTTGGTCTTTGCATATCTCTGCCAAGCCCTGACTACCTCACTCGCGACCTGAGCAACCAAGCGAGTGAATTCCCTTTTTCTCCCTTCTGCCCTTCTTTCTCTACAAAATGCGGTTCTTCCGCATACCTTTTATCGGCGCACTTCACTTCGTATACGGAATACAAAGCTCGTCCCACCTCCGCATTTGGGTCGCTTCGTTTTCTCTCCTTTCCTTTTCTCACTGCTTTCATTTCATTTTGTGTCGCACGCTACCCCAGCATCGTTACCATAGAAACATTGCAAAGCAAAGAACGATGCCAACTAGGTTTATGCGGACGAGTGAACATCTGTTTATGGTACATCTCATACACTCAGTAAGCAGTGAAGAAAATATTTTCCCAATCCTTCTGTTGCACAACAGCCGCCTGTTATGCGAATTTATTTGTACTATTTTTTTTTAGAAGGTACATGCGAAATCATTCAAATGAGGAGTGACACTTGATTTGGTGATATTGGACGAGTCAACGATTTGCCGGTTTGGACTTGATAAATCAACATGGAATAAACGGCCGTCATATATTTGCAGACGGAGCGCCGATACTCGACACCAACGTCCAGCTTTTTGTCCGTATACGCACATCGATTGCAGATGTCAATCGTTTAACTTGACGTGTGACGAATTCGGTCAAAATGTGCCACATGCTCTGTCGGAATTTTAGTAAAGTAATTTATTTTTATTAGTCAAATGTCTTCTACGTTTCAATTGCATAGCAATGCATCTGTAGAAATCTATCTACTCTATGCAGCTGATATTTTCTG
Organism: Druon quercuslanigerum; assembly: GCA_010014905.2. Taxonomy (NCBI): domain Eukaryota; kingdom Metazoa; phylum Arthropoda; class Insecta; order Hymenoptera; family Cynipidae; genus Druon; species Druon quercuslanigerum. The sequence goes on along the minus strand of JAAAKG020055932.1, from coordinate 12,197 downwards.
CTAAATTTGATAGAAGGTTCCATTCAGTGGAGATATGAAGTATAGGTAAGGAGGTGAGAAAGCATGTGCATCAATCGGGAATGATCGCTGATTCAACATGACTTCCCGATTCGCTGAGACGGGAGAGTATTGATTCTCTGGTACAAGTCTCTGGCTTGCGTTTACTCGTTCCTCGTACCTATCGTTCTCATTCACTCTAATTCGCTATTTCCTTCCTTCATTCCACCACTAGTCGGAGGGATGGCTAAGTTCTATGGGAAGATCAACCTGCGACATGAGAGGGTGGCTGAAGATGGTGCAAGAAAGAAAGAGAAAAATTGATCGTGGACAGGCAAAATTACTGTGAGGGTTTGAGACGAGGACGAGGGAAAAAAGTGATTACGCCCTGCTACCCACTTGCGAAACGATAGCAGAAGGGACACGAATTTTGTCACATTTTTGCCATCTCGGATGCTGCTATATATTGCATATTCAAGCTAATTGGATAACAGTTTTATCGCGTCGACCCAGTCAGCAATTATTTCATGAATATCTAACTGGTTTGTTTTACTTTTGGGCTACGTATAAGGTTATAAAATATTTTCACAAAAAGTTTGTGGTATTTGTTCAGTAAAGAACTGCAGATTGTAACAATCAAGCTATCTCGAAGAGCGGTTAATTAATCGTATTAAAAGTTGGTCAATTCCTTGGCGTAAGCCCGAATATTCAACGAACCGTCGTTAAGGATAAAATATCTGTCCCTTGGTTGGAGTAAAAAGCACAGTAATGAAATCATCGAAAGTTGCCTCGCCCGGCGAAGCGCGGAACCACACTCGCGCGCCCGTTCTCTGAGGGGATATAAAATAAAACAGTTTCAGAAAATTGGCTGTGTTGAAACTAAACTTATTAAGAAATGCAATTACGAAGGATGAAGCGATGCAAAAGAGTCGGAGTGATGCCGAGGGAAAAACTTGGAATGCAAAGGAAAGCTTCGAATGCCCAAATGCATAAACATTTTCAGAAAGACCCTTAATTTTTAGGTAAGCCTATAAAAAAGAAATACACCGCTCAAGTTCGATCAAACTGCCTATTAGCACGTAATTAGAACGCGAAAATTAGCGAGACCTGTGATCAAAATGAGGAAATGAAGAGCAGCACGGTGGGGGATGAAAGTGGGTGCAGAGAATGAAGAGGACGGCTTTGACGCTTAAGGGAGGATTATTCGAGATTACGTCTCCCGCTTTATTAGCTATTTACAGCAAAAAGGCTTATAACTCGCGGTTATTTCGCGCAGACGCCTTATACTTAAACTTTTTCTGATTAACCATATAGTAGTAGGCTCTTCAACGAATTACCCACATTATCATAGTTCAAGTATCTCATCTTCTTTTAATAGCCACGAATATTATTCCATAATCTTCCATGAGTATATCAAATATAGAGTGGAGAAGCTTTGAGCTCTTTTTGAATTTTATGTGTAATAAAATTCCTCGATCAAGATTTTTCTCCAAGGACAATAGGAAATATGCTCTACCCTTATTGAAAATTGTTGGAGCATAATATTCGAACAACGCATTATTTTCATCTTTGTGAATAAAACGGCAGAGGTGCCCCAGCTAATAATAATGTTAGAAGCAAAGAGGCATTCCAAGCGATCCAGAAGCATAGTATAATATTCCAGGCGGTAATATGCTATCTACCGTGTACCAAATAGCACTCTTAATTGCATTTTATCTGAAAATCAACTTATTTTCGCCCCGGACGAGGGTGTGCGACAGACTGGCATGAAAAGGACTAGATAGGAAAGAGGAACATCGGAAAGTCCGAGACGAGTTATATAACAGAGGCCTCTAATAACATCGATTGCTATTAGGGTGGCTTGAGCCAATGTAAGTGTTTATTCGCGCCATCCTACCTAGAATCGCCTGCACATTATGTATTGAGTACGATATACATATAATCCAGTGAAGCGAACTGTAAATTACATAAGTTCCATGTCGAATGCAAATGCTGTGTGATATTCACTTTGTTCCAGCGATAGTTATTCATTGAATTACTTAATCTTCCATAAATTAAATCTATTCCCAGTGATACCTCAGCGAACCTTTCAAATATTTTCAAGATCACGGCAAACATGTTATTGTGCGTACCAAGAAAAGGACAAGTACTCTAAAATTGACTTGGAATTTATGTAAAAGTGTCTCTTGAAATCTTCACAAAAGTATTCTTGTTAAATGTTCTAGTATGCAGAGCAACATGAAGTGGCAATCTAATATACAATCACTTTATGCTCCCATTTGTGAGAAATCATTTGGTCCACAGAGAAACTGGACCACAGAGGAGCATTCGACTTACAAGTGCCAAAAGAGGTAACGAAGGCTCCATTTGGCAAATAGCCAGAACGCTTCGTAGCTAATTGTCGACCCCTTCGAAAACCATTATCTGGTGCCCTTTCTGGCCCCAGGGTGCTGGTATAATAAAGATATAGAGAACTCTACTGGATTTACGGAGAATCAAAATTAGTTTGCAGTTTGCACCGCTCAAGCTGCTTCCAGCAACGAAATTAACATTATTTTGCACAGTGTAACCATACGAGTAGGTACTTCTATCAATGTAGGTGTATCATGTCACCAAACTTATCTCAAGTAGCTCTATATTTATGCACTAAACTGGGTAAATTTTCCGGATCCATTACATATATAGAGAAGCGAAAGGGGTGAGTTGCTGAGCCAACAAATGAAATTATATACGGAACCCCTTTGAAGGTTTCCACATGAACTTTTCTCGATAAAATCCGTAGGATTCGTAAAACTATAAATAAACTATTGTACCAGCGAAGCTTCAAAGTCATCAGACTAGAGTCGTTAACAGGGTTCTGAATTCCGGGAAAAGGGAGACGTGTGTATTGCACGCGTGTTGCTTCCAAGTAAAAGCTTTAGGACCTCCACAAGTAATAAGTCGGAAGCGTTTCCTCTTGGGCGAGGCGTGGTTCACCGTGACCGTGAAATCCAAGCATAAAAACGTCAAATTCTATATAACTTAGCACTCTTTTAATATTTAACGGCAGCACGACTCCCTTGCGATTCTTGCCCAGGAATACCGTATATCCATAAAGTACATAATTGTAGAAATATTATAAATCAAAATTTGATATTTAAATTTTATTATACTTTAATCGACAACCAAACAACAATTTTTTTTTCTAATTTTGAACACAGAAAAATCAAAAGAAAAATTACGACAAAAGCTTAAAAAAGGGTAAGGTAAATTGAAGGGAATAGAAACGAGCAACGATTAAAGCGCAGATGTTCATTAGCGTAAGCTACTTTACAGATTGAGACTTAATTTGTATTTTCCAACGAGGAAAATGCATGTTTTTGCTATAAAATGGTTAAAACCAGTGCCAATTTCACTTCTAGCACAGGACGAACGATTAAGTTCATTAGCCCCATAGTTGGTTTGAAGTAAGAGAGAAAAACGAGCAGTAAAGCTCGCTCACTACCGCAGCATTCAGGCAAAGGTGTGTACATACCCCCACGCTCAAATACCGAGACCAAAGGTGTGTCGGTCGCCGTAACGCCGAGTATCGATTACCCCATTAACGCATAATTGGCAAGTGTATGCGCCAGCTAGTCATTTGAAACAGAGGCCGAACGGAGGCCGAAACGAAGCGTGCAATGCAACAACGAAATACCTATACACCTCAGGCATAATAATTAAACTTAAAAAGCCGCGGTACTTCATTAAAGTCAAATTCCTCAGAGATGACACAAAAAAAATTTTTTCAACCTGGCTGATCCGAAACACACGGGTAACCAACAACCAGGAGTAAGAATTAATTTTCGTCAATGCCGAGGATACCCCTCAAATTAATCCGCTTTGGAAGCCTCTTCCAGCGGTCCTCGCACTTTCGGAAGCACTCTTTAGAGACACCTTCCGGAGTTAGCTAACAGCTGCTTTGTCGCATTCGTTTTATTTACTCTAGGCCTCAAAATCGTTTTCTTTTGAAACGAACTTTAATTTGGGAAATAGCCAGAAATTAGAGAGTAACAGGTCAGGATAGTATGGGGACTGCTAAAGTTGTGCTAGGTCATGTTTCAACAGAAATTGCTGAATAAGCTGCGATGAATGGACAGGTGCGTCATGGTGGTAAATTACCTAGCCGCCATTTTTCTACTAATCAGACTCAAAATTTCCGAAACATTCTTTTTGGAATCCTGAGATTTTCCTCTATCTCTCTCGTTGTTAAGCATCGATTTCGGTTAATTCCTGCTTTTTACTGAGTTCATTTTAATTCCCGACTATTACTTAATTTACCGATTAGTAGATGCCTTGTGAGGACGTTTATAAACGAGTCAGAAAAAATAAATTAATTTTTTTCTAATAAAAAAACTTCTTGGCTTGAATCCGTTAGTGTCAAAACTTTAAAACACAATCTTATTTCGAGATAACAACTAGTGAAACGAAAAACTATCTCGCTTTATTTATGTAATATATTTTTGAGGAAGATACAAAAATAGAACGTAAATTCGAGATGATTTGCAAATCTTATCTCGATGAAACTTGATTCCACGTCACGTTACTCAGTTACTGTTCAGCATTAAATTAAAGTTATTTCTTTCTGCTTACACGTCTAATAATAGATAAGAAGATATTTTCAGAGAAAGTATTACCTTCTTTCAAACAAAAAGGTTATTGACTAGGTATCCTATCAACGATGTGATTTTTGAAGCAGAAAGCTCGAGTTTGACACAGGTGCAGGGTTTGGACAGTCCGAAGAGTCGAAGTTTCCTGGATGGGGGAGGGGGGGGGGGGGGGGCAACGAACCATATAAAAATTTGGCCGG
>JAAAKG020055921.1:0-18109 GCA_010014905.2 Druon quercuslanigerum | reverse complement strand
TATCTCACGGTAGTGAGACGTGGTTATGGCTGAAATTTTACCGCGATTTCGCTGGGATCGGGTGCAAATTTTCAGATCAGCACCCGATCCCGGCGAAATCCTGCGGTTGTCCTTATGACAAATAGTTTAATATATATATATATCTTGTGAGTGATTAATTTTTCAACTTTAAAATTTATCACAGATGTGAAGAAATTATTTTAAATTATCGTATAGAATTTCTCTCTATTATATTTCTCACTATTTACTTTTTAGCATTTCAGTTTTTCACGTTTGTCTCACAAAAGATTTTTCTTCATAAGTGAGCACGGCAAAAAGTACAATGTAACATGTACAATTTCGTAGAGTAAAGCTGAGGTTAAAGGCGTACCCACTGTGAAATGAGCAGTTTTCACAGTATTGAATGCAGTGAGAACCAGTATTCTGAAAGTATACTAGTCGAAATATCATTTGTAGCAATACCTAAAGCAGTTATTACACTTTGACATTGTAGAGTAGAATAGCACTGGTACACGCTGGTAGACGTTACATTTTCCGATTGTGAATTAAAATGGTGAATTATAACGTTTACAACTTGTAAGCTATCCCCTTTCATACTGTGATGGGTAGTGGGATACAAAGTAGATGGTGCAGTTTGAAATAGTAATCCGGTATACCAATATATTGCCTTACCTCGCATCAATTTCGCAGTGTCAAATTGTAAAATCTCCTTTTTCGTACTGTGTCAAGTGCTAACTGAGAGTGTTGAACGTACAGTGTGAACCGAGGAAATAAATTTTACTGGGCGAGATTATAATATTTCCACTTTCAAATAGTCTTATTCGCTAAACGAGATTTCTTTGCTTTTTTACAATATTAAGTTTTTTTTTATAATTACTTATTAAATAATTATTATTTTTCTAATTAAAAGTAAAAGATGTATTCAGAATATAATAAACTTTATATCTACCGTACTAAGGAAAATTTTACGTAAGTGGCAGTGTCGTTTAGGTCGAATTTAACATTTTCAGTTATGACAAAATACACCGTAATGACGAAGTCACTTACGTAACTTTTTCCTTAGTACGGGAGATATTAATTATTACGGCAGAGATTAATAAATACACTTCAAGTGCTAATAAGGTATTATTCAAGGGCAAACTCTTTAAATTCAAATTATTTTTAAAAAACTGATTCAAAGGCAAGTTAGTCAGTCACAATCACTAACTAGTTAACAGTGAGTGACTATTAGTCAAATTTCCGTTCAATTTCCGTTTTAGGTTATGTCATTAAACTAAAAATAAAATATGTATATTATTTTGTCTAAGAAGTAAGTTGTAATAACCTAAAAAACTTATCGAAATTATATCACGTGTGCAGTTTTTCGATATTCAAGATGAAAATGTCTATGAAGTGATTCTACGCCACAATTCAAACATGCTTTTAATGGGGAATAAATTAATACGTTCGACAATATTTATCTCTTTCAGTTAGTTTATAAAAAGAAGTTGCTAATCCTAAATTATTTTCCAAATTGCATTGAAAATGCTACAATAATAATCCTTTTATGAGATCAATAATAATGTGAAATGTGTCAGAAATTTGAAACAAAGTATCATACACTTTTTAAATGATTAAAATTATGTGTAGTGTGAAATAAAAAAATACATTCATTTTTTAACAAAAATTTCCAGTTTTCTAACCTTATATTTAAAAACGATTAAAAATGAACTTTAACGTCTTCACAAAGCCCACAAACTGTACACTAATTACACTAATAATTAAAGAAATTCTGAAAGATACAATAAACCATAAACGTCACATTACTGGGGCATTCGCGATACAATGCACTGTCCTGTGCTTCATGAAACTTCACTCAAGGAAAATGCTGTCGACCAATTAACTTTATCTAGAAAGAGACAGGTGTACATCCAATATGTCTTTTCTCTCTCAAGATGCCATTTCCGTTCTCCCCACAGCGTTATCGGTCCATTTCTATATGTCGATGATGTAGGATGAACTATGTCAAAACTATGGACTGACGAATGCAGAGTACAGACGATGACATAGCGTCATTTATCTGTCTTCGTCTTCCCAACGCTACATTATGCGCGGATATCGTCATATCTCAATGCTTGTGTCACATGTTAATGCTTACGGCGGCTGCGAAGATGTATTGTGCACTCAATCGACTCAGATGACATAAACATAAACATAAGCATTGACATACGACTACGTCGTACGTCTATGCGCGCACGTATCAATTCCAAAATTTGGAGTCCAGTATTCCATGAAACTATATTCGTTTCTGCATAATGAAACATATAAATTTAATTTGAAGACATCAAAGCCTTCTTTGCATAAACAGAGAAGTAGAACTGAAAATACAGAATTTGTACTTAATGTGCATTTTTAATTTCCGGCGAACAGCATAGCGCAAGCGTAGTCTCGAGCAACATAACCTCAGACGCCGATTAGGACAGTTTAAATATTATGTAACATTATTTTTTACCATCCCCCCACCTTGTAACAGTCCGTAACATTTCCTATAGACCCTCTCTCCTTACCGCTGTCACGTAACCTTTTTTTCTATTATGATTAAAGACATAATAGACGTCTTCTAAATAAAAAAAGGTTTTATAAGATAAAGTATTGTCTAGAAATGAATAAAACAATATTTTGATGTAAAACTGAATGCTTTTTAAATATTTTTTCTTTTCATACAAATATAAAGTTACTCAATGTAAGTACTAATCGAATATCATACAAGGTACTACACTTGAAATAGCAGAATCTCTCGGAGACAATATGTTGTTTTTTAGAAGAAATTCGGCGATAAGTATTTTTCCGATTTGCAATCAAAAAATTTCAAGAAGTTATGCGTATTTCAATTTTGTGCTTTGTTTTTCAAAAAACACGTTTTTTCCTTTAAACCTCTATAACTGCTGACGTAACTAAGATATTTATTATTCTATTTTTAAATTCAATAGCGTACATGATCTTCTTTCGAAATCCGCTTAATAAATAAAATTTTCTTGTACACAATAACAGATACAGTAACAGTAATGTAATAAATACATAGAGTACAAATGTAACAATTGCATAGTATTATGTTTTTGTATGTCGTGAAAGTGATAGTATACTTTTTACATTGATTTTTACTTACAATAGTATATACACGACCAATTTACTTTAACAAACCTTGCAAATAAGCATGTGTAACAGTTTTAAAAAGTCTGTGTGCTTTAGATAAATTAATAAGGGCCTTATTTATCTTTGACGATGCCTGTATGAGAGGAACTCTGTGAAATTCGATAGTTTTTGAAAAATACAGAGGCACTCTTATATTTTGTGCAGTGTTAAAACAAAATGTTTGAATAAGAATTTTTCTTAATTTCATACGAAGTGTAGTGTTAAAGATTAACATAAACATTCACCGTAAAACATGAAAAAATTTGGACAAACATAATTACTTCAATTTTTACAACAACTTTGGATATTGAGGAACTCGGTTTATTATAGTCACCGTTATTATAATGAATTTGAATTTCCCCTTTTAAAAGAAAGCTATAGAAAAAAAACTACAATATTCAGAACTACAAAAGTAATATCACAAACTGAAATAAAATATAATTTGATGCAAGTTTAATAAGTTCCTGGATGCCCGTTTCCAATTTCCAAGTACTCTATACTGTACTGGATGAGCATTTACAATTTCAAAGTATTTTAGTAAGTTCCAGGTGTTTAATATGATGCCGTTTCCAAATTATTTTAAAAAGTTTCTGGATGCCCGTTTCCAATTTCAAAGTATTTTAATGTACTGGGTGCGCATTTCCAATTTCAAAGTATTTTAATAAGTTCAAGGTGCTTATGTGGATCCCATTTCTAAATACAAAGTATTTTAATAAGTTCCCGAATGTTCGTTTCCAATTTCGAAGTATTTTAATAAGTTTCGGGTGCTTATGTTGATGCCGTTTCCAAATCCAAAGTATTTTAATAAGTTTTTAAGGAAATTATTCCTTACATGAGTTTAAAGTAAGCGCGGAAAAGTATCGCTCGTTTTTCTCCTTCTCCAGATTAACATACACAATTAGATAAATCGTCATCCAAACTAATGCGCTCAGGAAATATCGTTTTGACTAGTTGTTTCTAGAGATCTTAAATGCACAAGCATTATTTTGAGCTGTATAAAATCTTTTGAAATCTTAGTAATCTGTTTCATTCTACCCTTTTTAAAATCTCTTAATGAAATCTTGTGAAATTGTTGTGAAATGTTCAGAAATATTTGTAAACATTTTCTTAAATCTTTTTTATTCGTTATATCACTGAATTATTTGAAATCTTTGTGCAATATATATTGCCATGGTAAACCAAGATGGTGGACCTTTCACGTCGCGCGGCTTCAGCGTATTCTCGTACCCCAAGTGGCGGGACCATAGCTTTTTGGATCATGGCTGATTGTGAATGAAGGGATCAGTGAAATGTGAACTCCACAAAAATGCATTACGGTTGGTAATACGATGCGCGCGCATTTAGATACGACCCACGACGTACGTCGAACCTACGTCAACGTTTATGTCGGCTGTTAATTGCCTATTCTGGACTCACCCTGAAGAGAGTACAGTAAAAAATATTATAAAAACGCGTTATAAATAACAGAAAGTGCTCATGGAATCCGAAATTCTGACATAAAGAAAAATCATTACTTGTTTAGAAAAATAGCTGATGATAAAACTGTGTTTCACGGTTTATGTATAATGGATTTCAATATTTTATTCATTGAAATGATATAGCACGAGAAGTTGCTAAAGTGCAGTTTTTTTAAGTTGATATTCGATTTTATACATGAGATGGTTTGATAGGAGAATAAGCGGGATACGGAGGAAAATGTGGAGGACGATGAGGAGGAGCAAGAGAAGGAGCTATCCTATCTTGAACATTGTATATTGTTTCATGCGGATCCAAAGGATCTTGTATATGAGCTGCAATTGAATATTATTGGTAACTATTCTATACGAAGCGATAAGTGTCAAACATTAACTGATAAATTGAATCAGAAACAGAATATATTAGTGAATACTTTTATAAATCGAGGTTAAAATTTAGTTGTAAAGAATGTGATATATTTATTCTAAACCTAGCTTAAGATTATTTTGGAATAAATATTTATATTAAACGAATAAAACTTGTGTATTTAATCATAATTCCCTACCCCGTTAGTTTAAAGTCCATGAATTAATTAGATTATTATTCAGTTATTTAAATTGTCAATTATTTTTACCTTAGCTGCATCTATATTTAATTATTTTTAACTTAATTAAATTAAGTTTATATAGGTTTAATTATGTTCAGTTTAATAAGATATAAATGAACTGAATTATTAACTTATGTTTAATGCAGAAATTTCATACTGCGCATGCGCAAATTATCATGCACTGAGCGATAAGACTGTATACGTGTATATGTTGAAAACCCAGTAGGTTACTTTCCTACATGGGGCACATATAGTCAACCTCACTTTTCTTGAATTGATTTGTTTTTATGGGTTAAATCCATCACAATTGCCGTAAAGTCTGAATTATCGTTCGAATACCATCGAACCCTCTCTGTCTAGCTCATGCAACAGCAAGAGACGTTTTAAAAACTTCAGTTCGAATTCTATCGCACCGCGTTGTCTATCTCACATGGTAGAAAGAGATGTCCGATCGACTTCAGGGATCGGAGTCCCACTTATATTCAGTTATATACACGGCACTTATAAAAACAGAGGAACCCCACCTGCAGATACAGGAAAATTCCACCTCCTTTTGTGTGAAAGGTAGACGCACGTCACAGAAGATACAGAGAAACACCCGCAGACGTTGGGGCAATCCCAGGGCACAATGGGGCGACACACGGTTTTTCGATAACTTATGGACATACTGAGAAATAATTCAGCGGCCGATACATGCATTACCTACTGTTGATAAATTTATATTAGTGCAGACAGAAAGTACTGACTAATTTCGTATTGGCTCCATCTGTTTGCGATAGGTATTTACATTCAATTGGTGAGGTAGACTCCTGATATAGCGACTGACGTTCGATCTATGGCTAAGGATGAGTATTATTGACGTTAAAATGGCTTATGGTTAAAACGTTAAAATTTCTAACGGCTGGTAAAATAATAATGTAAAAATTACCGACTTACATATTATCCCGACTGATGGTAATAAAGTGGTTTACCAATCGATGGTAACTTTGCATGGAACAGAAACTTATAATGATAATTTAGCAGGAATGTCCACTACCAACCTCATTGTTTTACCGTCTTAGCATGAAACATAACCTAAAAATTACCTATCTGTCTGTTTTGGCGACCTTTGGTGCAGTGCTATCTCAGCAGGAATCTACATTACGAACCTCACTGTTATACTCGTTGCCGCTAAGTTGGGACGCAACTGAACCCTTTCTTGATTGATGGCGCCATCTTTTGGTGTAGTAAACTTGCGATGGTAGCGCCAAATATCGGAATTCTAATTCATAGCCGCCCATCTTAACTACTGATATCAAACAGTAGATCTCAAACAACACATCAACTGTTTTCGAGAAAAATGGGGATAATCAGTTTTTTATATCTTTCTACATCTCTTATTTTCGACCTGATTGCAAATACAGCCACAAATCGAAATAACTTATACATTTTAAGAAATAAAACATGTATAGAAAGTACTATCATAGCATCATAATATCCCTATTGCGCTATTACTGCCCCCCCCCCCCCCTCTCCAATTTTCTCAAAACTTTAAAATTGAAAAAGGTTCCATCTTTTTTTTTTTAATTCATTGAACCAAACATTTTTTAAATGATTTAACACATATGTGAAGAGAGCAAGCCTACGTGCATAACTCCATATCAACAAAGTGCCTCTTTCGATGTAAATGTCATAGGGAATAGGAAGTAGTGCTGTTGGTGTTGTCATGAGTTTGGCATACAGAAATAGGAGAAATGCCTTTAAGAGACCGTTCGTGTTTCCAGAATTCCTAACGAAGATGTGGTGCCACGCATATATGCATTGCTGTTGTTGTGACGCGTGTTATCCCCATTACACTGGCTGCATTTTTTTACAATGTGACATACTGGAGTGGTGCTTCTCCTTGTAAAGAGGGGTACATTGAAATAGATTAAAATGATTCCAAATTATGGTCAAATTCATAAAGTTTTGAATTGAAATGAATATCGTTTTCTGCCGTTCACGTTTTAATTCATATGAATATCAAGTATTTTCGTCTCATCTCAATCTTGTTTAATCCCATGATAATTCTGTCAACAAATGACAACATTTTATTTATACTGTAGTGGGTAGAGATTAAAGGCCAATTAATCCTATTTAATGCTGTAAGGTGAGAACGAATGTTAAAGTCAATTTAATTTCTTCCGTAAAATATAATTATCAAAATTGTAATCCAGAACAATTATATTTAACTTTAAGTGCATACCTGTCAATCGAAGCAATTTTTCTCACGACCAAATTCACAGCAATTTGATATCAGACGAATAGTCTTTTTTCCATATTTGAAATTATTTTAATCCATGTCAATGTACATCCTCTTACCAGGCCGCCTTCTTGAAGCGAGAATAACATGTGATAGAACAACAGCAATGCGCGCGTGCGCGCATCCAAATCTGAGATTAGAGATCTGGCAAACACGAGCGATTTCTTAGAGGACATGATTCCCACTCCACACTTACAGGGATACTACTCCTTACTATTCCTTTTCAAAGAATGCGAAAATATTAGCACATATTCGCTGAGAAATATTTGTACGTACCAGTTCCAGCACCGACATCCATAACAGTTTTATTTTTAAATTTCTCTTTGCAATCCAAAATTGCATTTTTGTAAGATAGTATTCGGGTGTTATCACTTAGCATTAACTGGTGGACCTAAAAAGAGTGTAATCGTCGAATTAAATCAGAAGCTCATTAAAATCGAAATTGATAAATAGGGACTTTGCTTTATTATTTTAGAAGGTTTATTTGTTTAGAGGGACTTATGGAGTTTGTCTCGTAAAAGGAATATAAGATGGTTAAACGTTCATTCTCCTAAGTGAAAGTACAAAGTATAGGCCCTTACTGAAGTCTCTAACACAATTAACTTGATTATATAAGCTTTTTAAAATGGTCAAAAAAGCGTTTCTTACGGTTAAAGTCTCAGTTTATTCAAAATTTCTGCGTGATATACAACTGTTTGTGCTCAGATTCGTTCTTAGCGCATTCAAATTCATTCAAAATACTCATCTCTGTTCAATCATAAAATTCAAATTTTATAGAAGGGAAGTGCTTCGCAAAGCACGCGAAAAGATGCAAAGTGGACAACAGTTTTCTCCTCTTTTCTTAAAGAATCTTTCGTTTCCTCTCTTTTGTGAAATAATACGACGTTTTCAGAAAATTATTGTCACAAAATTAAAAAAAAAATGACTGAAAAAAGTAGTTTAATGAAGTTTATTATTTCAAGAATAACAAGATTATATACAATATTATGTTATATATTATACGATTATATACGATATATAAAAATTATGCTGGATGAATGCTTGAAATTAAAGCATCAATGTTTTCTCGTTGTACTCATTAAAAACACTTTAAATTTTGTACACAAATAAACTAATCTTACTGTTGAAAGCTCGAATCAATCAGAAGTTGTCAATAAATGCTATACTATTTCGATGCGTAATACGAATATTAGGCTGTCTTTTCTGACTACGGATAAGAATCAGGCTAACTTCATTTAGCTAAGTTTTCAGGAGGAATAAATAACCCATTATTTTTCTAAATATTTCCTACTAATTCAAAACTCAGTATTTTGTATTACAGTTTGTAATGTAACGTATGAGTATGATTAAACAGGTAGCTCTCCTTAGTTATTCTTTTTGAAAAGTAACTTACATCTAATTGCTAATTTTTATTAATTGAAATTCTATCTTAGCCACTTATAGCCTTATTTACTTTATTTTCATTGCGTTCTTCATGTATCAGTCAAATAAACTTATTCGACAGTAATTAAAATATTGTAATTTAAAAGTAAGAGGATGGAAATAAAAATCCATTCTAATTTTTGTCCGTTGTGCGGGTTTCGAGTAAACTGTGTTGTTAGCCTATGTGTGTGGTAAACAATTATGTAAAGAATTCCTCCCCTTAAACCATTGTGTCATAATCTATGGAGAAATGGTCTTCATCCTCAATAATTGCTTCCAATTTCTTCTTGTTATTTTGTATCGTCTATTTAACTGGCTTTGCCCTTTTACTTTCTCTTTCCTTCTCTGCTTGTTTCGTTTTCTTTCTTGCCTTTATTTCTCCAGCTTCTCTTCTCTTTTCATGCTTAGGGATTCCTGGTGTTTCTTATTTATTCATTCCTCTGCTGCTTCTTTCTTCGTTTTTCTGCTGCTTATCCAATGTTTAATTTTTGTCTCAAACATAATAATTTTTCCATTATTTCCTTAAAATTATTGTTTTCTTTTTGCTTTCTCTTTTCCCTTTCAGTCCTTAGTTTTTTTTTGCGTTTTTACTCCACCATCAATTAATTTTCCTTCTTTCTTCTACCCATTCTTTTCTACATATATGTCTTTCCTCCATTTATTCATTTTCTTGTATTAGGTTTTCCTGCCTTTTTATTGTTTCCTCTCTTATCCTTTAAATTGCCAGTCCCATCCAGAACTCTATTATTAGTTATTAGTTAATAGTATTGTTCTGTTTCGTAAACACGCCTCTTAAATCCCTAAGAAACTTGACACGTTTCGATGAAACCCTGGAACGTGAGTTCAACTTTTCGAAAATTCAAAATTTCTCCATGTTAATTAAATGGGATTTTGAAGTACCCGGTGGCGCGTATCAATATTCAAAAAATTACTGATTTTCTTTCTCCGGAAATGGATACTTTTGGGGGGTATCTTGCCTTGTTGCTCGAAAAGAGTTTTTTACACCACCCCAGTATGCACTAAACGAGGTATCTCAAATTTACGTAAGTAGCCTACGAAAACACGCTTTTTGTAAAATTGTTAATTTTGATTGGAAATTTTGGAATTTCCATCAGGAACCCTCAATGAAGGCTATAGCAAAAAACGCGCTTAACATACCTATGAGGGTGAAAAATTCACAGTTGCCTGGACTAATATGACGAAAGTTGTTTAGACTGACAGTTGTTGCTTTCTGTAGCAATTTTAATACACTGTAATTGGCCTTTCTATATGCAAGATGCTGTGATGTGGTAGATTTTGTACACATCACAAAATAAAAATAAAACCTCCTCCTAATCCCGATTTTCTAAAAAGGACCGACATTTTCAATAATTTCGGCACTCCATGTCTCTTGTCAACGCGTAGATTTAAGTATCTTAATTAATATCTACTCCTCCCCCCTTCATGTAAACTGCTGTGAGCCTCTTATTCTATGAGGATTAGGAGTAGAAATTCGCGAGGATCATCCCTTCTTGAGTCATGGACTAGGGCCGGTCGTCACCTCCCTATCGGCGAGGCTTCTACTATCTGGTGACCTTCACTTCGAATTCTCTGGTTTCCGCTGTCTCTAAATATTTTGTTGGGTTGATCTTCCAAGACCTTAGGCTTGTTCCAGGGTGGAAGGATCAATATTACTACCCCTATCGTTAATAGGTCGGTAAGTATTCTTTCTTTAAATATATGAGCTTAGTTATTCCTCAGTATACAGAGAAAAGAGAATTTCTCCTCTGCGGAAACGGCTTGGTCATGCGAGGAAAGAGGACAACTTTTGGAAAAGAAGATAAGACGACAGGGCAGACCAGTGAGCAACGATTATCAACGGCGATCTCTGTATCTTATCCTTGTTAGATACGAGTCTACGGCTCACGCGCAGTCAGACTGCCCCCACCCTTTAATTATTTTTATCGAAAAGCGTCGCTCGGCTCGAAAATATTTTCTCACGTCTCGTACACTCTGTTCTTATAAGTTGAAAGTGCCGTTTCAACTAGGAAAAAAGTTTATAGTTTTTCAAACTAATTCTGTTAATTTAGTGTCCTGAGGTCCACAGAATCATTCCTTTGGCTGTTTTGACTTATTCTGAAGGTGGGACCTTCGTCTTTAACGGTTCAGCCAAGCCTTTTTGTTATAATTATCCTATTTGTTTAACTCTCCTTGGCTGAATCGCATTATATATTACTTACATTGAAATTTGTGTGCCCTATTATTATAATTATGTTCTATTGCTAATTTTATTGCCATATACTGAGTGCCGAGCCATAAAAATGTCTAAAGATAGCTTTATCTTAATGATCCCCAATTGATTTTAAACCCCTTAATTATAGTTTACCCCTAAAGATCACGTATTTATATTATTTTGGCCTTGATTATGTGAATTCCCCTGTTTTAATGTTCATTTTTTATTAATTACAATATCGTGGTTTTATATTAGTGATTCCTGATTTAATAATTTTGAAGATCCCTCCCATTTATGAAATATTTATCGACCCGTTATTTTAATCTTGTTATCTATTGTTATTTTAATTTATTGCTCCTGAAAAATTTTGCTCGTTATTTATTTTCTTTTGTTAATATTTTTTGTTTAATTCTTTTTGCTATCTTCTATTCTGTCATTGTATTAGAATTTTATCTTTTATTAGTTTTTTTTTGTTATTTTATTTTGGATTCTTGAATAAACCTTCGTGATTTTAAATATTTTAAATTGTCTGAGCTACAATAATTAACGCCCCCCCTCTATACAGTTATCTAGTCTTAATTTCAGTACATTTCCTGTCTTTTGCTTTAATTGATTTAATTTATTTTGTTGATTCTATTATTAATTTGTTGAAAATGACCAGGGACCTGAATCCATGGTTTAATGGGTTTCTTTTCTGTTATTTTGTTTCTTACCTGGTCGTGTTCAACAAATCTTTTTAATTGTCCCAAGAAAGGACTGGCGCCCAGAAATTTGTTTTGATTTTATTTATTTAATTTGCCTTGTGCGTGACTTTGAGACCTAAATTCCCATATAAAAAAAGTACACTTCACAATGCCTTTAACCTTCCTTGTCACTCTGTTGTAGTAAAGTTTGGATTATAAAATAAACGAGAGGGCTGTTAATTAACTTTCACGTACAAATTGCATACAAATCATTAAATATTTATAAGGCAGATTATTACTCTCCATTTTAAGGTCTGAACATTTTTAAAATAAACAATTCGGAAAAAGCAACCATTTTTTACATAAGAATTGCAACTTTTGTTACAAGAATATTCTGCTTTCTACGCGTAGGTTGATAAATATCAATTTTGTCTAATTAAGATATGCAAATTATACAAATAATATTGAATATTAAATTCCTCAAGTAATTAATTCGTTAATTAATATTATAATATTTTGTTATTGTTATACTTTTAATATTTTTAAATATTGTGTTACAATCGCAATTTTCATTTTTGTAAGCCTTTCAATAAAAAATGTTCTGCACTTGAGCTCTCAAATTCAATAACTCGCTCGATGCTCGAAAACGCTAGAATCGTTGGTCCCCAGGCCTCAAGAAACGGTAAGGTTTAAATGCAAAAAATTATTTCTTTCAATATAAACTTTTGTATAATAAAAAGGCAGATTCTATTTACAATTCTTATGTCCGAATGTTTGCAAAATAATAAAGAGATGAAAATGATCTTTTCTTTAATATTATATCCAATTGGAAATAAAGGCCGATATGTAACCACATTTTTTCTACTTTCGCAAACAAAAAGTATAGAGGCTACTTCAGATTTGAAACAACTTCCAACGAGAAATTTTTCCTATATAGTTCAAAGAAAATTTCTCGTATATTTTAGATAGATTCATTAAAAATTGCCTAAAATATGTTCTTTGTAAAATAGTACGCGAGTCAGATGAGTTTATGATCCGAGAGCTCAACTGTATCTGCGCAATAATGATAAAATATTTTTTATTTATATATATTTTTTAAATTATACCTGTATTATTCAGATTGTTTTCATGAATGCAGAAATATCATTTTAAGAGTAGAAAATGTATAATTACAAACGCAAATAATGGACAAAATGCCCATACATTTTATTATAATTCTAAGAAAATAATTATTACTCAAAGTGAGAAATCTACGAAGATTGTATGCGAAGGACATGATCGGTAAATTTTTATTTATGTGTTTATCAATAAGTTAACGTGCTTGTTATTGTTGCAATATTATTTTGTTTTTAAATTTTAACTTGAAATATTAAAACACAAAGTTTCGAATGAAAAACATATCGGTGGATATTTCCATTTACGAAAATATTGGAAGAAAGTACATAGCCAGAATAGAGTTCGAAAAGGCCAGTCAGGTATAAGAGTTCTAAATTTTTTCAGTTAGACGCATGTACATAGCACACTCTCTCACCGATTCTACTTACACGCACTTACCCTGTCAAGCATTGTCGCCTCTATACCTATCTACCCACTACGGTGTCGCCAGATATGCTGCTAACTTTTAATTTCTGTAGCATGTGTTGCAGACAAGAATAATCTCTTTTTCGTTTCCCATAGTTATCTGAAATTAAATATTTTTCTGTTTTTTGTTGTCTTTGTAGATTTATGTGTTTATGTAATTGCTTGCCATTATCAGGACGTAAAATTAAATTAATCACATGTGTGTCAGTTAACAAAAATAATTTGAATTCAAAACTTCTATAACGTAACCCGTCACAAAACTATTTTTTAAATTCAATTTTTTAATATCCTTAATTCTAATTACCTAATGATTTTCCATTCTTTGTTTTTATTTTATAAATTGTCGGTGGAATTTTTGCCTTATTGAAAAATGGTCCTTCTACATTTTTATTTAATTTTATTTAACTATTTCTTCTCTAATTATTTTTAATTTTTGCATCCTATCTGCAGATTTTTCAAACTCTTGAAATTTAATTTTCGCTTATGTCATATGAATGTTTATTCAACGCTTGAATTGTTTGGAGTTCTCTACCTAAATTTAAAAAAGCTGATGTGAAACCTTTTGAAGAATGTTTACTCGTATTTAACGCACATTGTAAATCATATAAATTTTCGTCCAATGAATTATAATATTTCTCTAAATAAGCTTTTATTGCCGTTTTCATTGATATGTTACATCTTTCAGTTGGATTTCCTTTGCATGATATTCACTAGTTTTTGCATGTCTTATTCCAAATGTTTTAGTTAAATTAATTATTGATTTATTGACGTATTCTTTTCCCTTATCTGTGAACAAAATTCTAGAGGTTTTCCATTTTGAAATTATACGCTTCTAAATTTTTTTAAATTGTCTATGCCAATTTATTTTAAACTGAAATTATTTCCACCCATTTAAAAAACATATCAACAAATACTAGAATGTTCTGATTACTCAATTTTCATATTGGCAATGGACCCATCTATCTAATATCGAAAAAAATCTGCATCTGCTATCAGGTTTCTTTATCATTACTGTATGATTCGAAGCATTTATATTAGAAGGTTCTATAATGTTTTCTTCCAGAAGTCGATCTACTTCTTCATACATAAATTCTGTGATCTTAGGTGACACATAATAACATCTTTGTTCTATTGGCTCATGACCTTGCACATCTATTTTAGAGCTAGTTAAATTAGTCGTTTTCAATTCTATTCTCTGATCTGTAATTTTTCTTTTAATCAGGTTTTCTAATTGCACTTGTTATGCTTTATTTAATTCTACCATGCCTACAGAAATTTCTTTACAAAATTCTAGATTTTTGTTCCTTTCTATTTTTACCCGTTAATATTATTATTTATAACCGCATTATTTCTAAAATTATACCAATTACTTTTTCTAATAGCGAATCATTTTTCTATTATCGAATAATTTTTTTCATCTGTCTTATCGATGACTGTCTTCAATTTAGAATCCCTATAGCGCATTCCAATGGACATTTAAATTCTGTTTCTAATTTCCTATCTTTATTTTTCATATATAAATTCGTATTTATTTTGCCCTCGCTCTCTATTTTATTCTTATTCTTGTTTGTTTTCTTCCTAATACTCTCTCTTTATTTTGACAAGCCTGCTTATCTAATCTCTCGAAGCTCACGCTGGCTCGTGCCACTGTATCGTCGCTCGACTTGTAGAGTTTAGGGGATGGGGCACATGCCCCTGTACACTCTGTACCAGCTGAAGTTCTGGCGCGATCGACCCTAGTGCGTCACCAGTAATGAGGGCTTTGGGTGAGATGTGTTGCGAAATGGAAGAGATTTCGCACGGTAGCAAATCTGTCTCTTTCTTTCGCATGTGGTTTCGCAAGCTAATTTTCGACCTAAATTTTGATTTAGTTTCCTCGCTCTTCCTATTCTTATTTTTCTCGGTATCTTTAATTACCGGTTCCTGAATTTTATTTATATTCGCTTTTTTCCGTATGACCTAATTTGATTGGAATTAAAACTTGTCCTGCAATTTTTAATATATGGCCATTTGCGACCATCAATATATAGTTTTTCAATTTCATAATCTAACTCTTTTATTGTTTGTATACATTTTTCCCCTATGTATGAGTGAGTTGCACCGGTGTCAACTTACACTCTGAATGTATGATCTTTAAAAACTATTATCAGGTGAAATCTTGCTTCGTCCGATTCGTTTGTGCCTATGTCGAGTAATTCTGACGATCTTTGTTTTCGTTCATTATTATTATCCCCCTTTAATAAACACCGCTAGCATTTGCCTGGTCTATTATATACTAACAATCGCGATGAAAATGGCCTCTTTCCGAAATTATAGCACGTTAAAGATTCTCGATATCTATAACTTGAATTTCGGTTTCCTAAATTTGGATTCATAAAATCCTATTTCACATTTTGTATTATCTCTACTACGTTATTCATTTGAATGCTTCGTATTTTTATTCTTTCCTCTATTATCTTTTTTGTCTTTTGTCTTATTATTATTCTCTTCCAAATTATATAAAAGCACTGGTATTCGCGGATTGTCTTTATTTTGATGAGTCTGTTTTCTTCCTAACAGCTGACTGAAACTATTATTGTTTATAAATATTGGATTTTCTTACCTTTGATTATTTGTAAAACCTGAAATATTATTTTGAAATCTTAAATACATTTTTTTGGGAATTTCATTTGAAAATCTTGGTTTAAATTGTTTTCTATTTTGTTGAGTTTGATATCTCTGTCTAAATTGTCTTTGTTGATTTTGTTCCTGACTTTGATTTTGTTTCCTATTTTGATTTTGAAGATTTTTTGGCTATTATCATTTTCTTGATCTTTTCTACATTTATTATTTTTATTATCATCTTAATCTAAAATGATTAACCTCTTCGGATCGACGTCCACATATGTGGACTGATATTGAATTTACAACTGTGACGTGCCCTACATTTTTTTATGGAACCGCCAGCATCCTTATGTTCTCCAACTAATACACAACGAGGATCAATCGCGTTCTTGAATTAAAATTAATTTTTTTCTTTTATTATTGAAATCGTAGAAAAAGCCAAATGTGTCGCGTACGTTATCAAACAAAAAGTCCTATAGAAAAATATTCATTAATTTGAAAGATGTATCACACAATTTTGGTAGAGTTTGAGCAGTCGAAACAATGCCCCAAGGCAAATATTTAAAAAATAAATCTTAAGCATTCGCAAAATAATTTATGTTTGTTCACATATGCGTACACCAGTCCTTCCTGCAACTACGACAGTAGAGACTCAGTTACTGATCTAGTACGTGTTCTTCCTGATTATCAACCTTAATTTGATTTCTATAATACATAATTCCTACTGTATTCAGTATTGCTCATTTTAACTTGAAAATGTTTATTTGTATTATTGTTCTAGTACAATTCATAAACATATGTGGACACACATTTACATTCCTAAATGTGGATACTGAACGATATATGCCTATATATTTTATGTTTGTAGGAGTAATAGTGTAAGAGTAATAGTGTTACGTCTCAGATGAGATGCACTTACCTTGCTATAAAATAATTATAATTAAACTTACGCTACTTCCTCTTTTTTTGATTCTAAATTTGGTTAAAATAGAAAACAGGAATTGAGGAAAAAGCAAAAACGAAAAGGTTGTGATAATCGAATTATTGTTTAGAAAAATGGTTAAAATATAAAAATTACAATTTATTAATATAAAGTTACATATATGATGATCTAATTTTGTTTATGATTTTTCGTTTAAATGAATACACGCAACATGGAACTGCTAGGAATTCTAAAAAAACCTCGTCTTCGTGTCCACCCTTTAAAAAAAGGAAAAGACTTTAATTACGAGTTTTTAAATTTATGTTTAAAAAGGAAGTATTAAAAAGCAATGTTTTATTACGGGAACTTACCAACGATTTGATTTGTTGTCGCTTGGAATTAAGGCCCCTTTTGTAGAGTTTTAGAATCCTTTGGTCTGCGACTCTATTAACAGAGTTTGTCGATTTCTCTTCCCTCACTATTGTTAGATAGAACCGTGTTAACTTTTCTCAGGAGGGCTTTCTTGTTTTATTAAAGGGGGCCTTCAGAACGTGCGTATATATAGGCAAGAATCTGAACAGGGAAGGGAAAATAGTCCCTTGGTGGACCATTTTCTGAAATTGATTTATGGGATGATGACACAGGTCCTGGGATATTGGCATAGGTGGGAGGCCACGTGCCGGTCTTTGCAATGCATTTTCTTTAGGGATAGTCGAAGACCACATATCATTATGGCGTTTATGGCCTTTTCACCGATTGGGCCATAGT
Source organism: Druon quercuslanigerum (assembly GCA_010014905.2). Taxonomy (NCBI): domain Eukaryota; kingdom Metazoa; phylum Arthropoda; class Insecta; order Hymenoptera; family Cynipidae; genus Druon; species Druon quercuslanigerum. Next base: position 403 of record JAAAKG020055921.1, on the reverse strand, counting down.
AGATGGGCCTCGCGTGTTCCTTCGTAGGGCTTGCTTCCTCCTGATTGGTTATGACGTCAATGACCGCGCATTCATATGATTCACATTTTTATTACTAGATATTTCTTAGAATTTCACATTGGATTTATAATATGATTCAGAATATAAAGAGTAAATATGTACGGCAATGATAACTGGTAATAATTGGTAATAATTGATGATTAATAACGATGATTAATAATAAATGCAATAAGGATCAACTTAAAAATAACGCAGTCTTCGGATATATCATAAAAAGTGGTTTACATATCTATGATCGTTATGGTAGGGTGTATCGGATAACTCATCAGTAATCGATAAGTGTTGCTCAGAGAATATATTGGAAGAATACTTTTATAGTATTGATCAATTATAGGTTCTGAGT
>JAAAKG020055910.1:0-18109 GCA_010014905.2 Druon quercuslanigerum | reverse complement strand
AAAAAGTCGGTCTCATTCAAAAAGAAGGAAACCGATTCAATATGACCTTGCTTGAAATGGTCATTGCAGTACATGGCGGATTCAAAGCTGCTTGAAAAAATGACCGATTCACATAGTCGCAAACCGATTCAGTTTTAACTTTCTGAATCTGCAACTGACAGACGCAATTCACAGTGTCGTCTTTTCAATGGATTCTTTTTTCCTGCATGCTGAGTAACAAATACTATAAAATAATGATATTCACCGCTATCAGTGGGCGAAGAGTGAATTGTGTTTAACGCGTATTTGCAGCAGAAAAATGTATATCATTAATAGACAGGATATGTTTCGAATTAAGTGAATAAAATATTTCTTGCGAAAACTTAAAGTTGATATTACTTACACTTACTCACCGCAATTAGGGTGAAAAGGTGAACCACAGCATAACCTCAAAAGAATGACAGACCGTCCCGGGGTGTTTATTATACTTCCGATTGATTATTCTTTACCAAAGAAATGCTTTGAGGTTTTTTATGCCGGCAGTAATAATTTTAAAAATAATTACTTATTAATAATTTAAATGATAATTACCAATTAATCATTTTAAAAAGTAACGCATTATTTCTGAATGTAATGATTGATTTCCATTGATTTTTCTTAGATCGATCGTAGATGAAATATCTATCAGGAAATATAGATGGAATTGGTGCATTGCAATAAAAATTATTTAAAAATCGTTCGTTTTGGACCTTATTCCAAGATTGGATCTCTGGATCTGATAACCAAATTGGAATTTGATCAGCCCCTAAAATTAATTCTCAGTCATTTTGTCCATATAGGTGTGTCAAAAAGATATCTCGAAGCAATTTATTTTGCCCCAATTTTAATTTAAAGAGTTTTTAGGGAGTTTTTTGTTTTAGAAAATATTTTCTCTGGACGTCATCTAAAAATTTGGTTTACTTGAACACTAAAATAAATTAGAGACTCGTTAAGAATAGGAGTATTCCAAATTTTTAAGAAATTTTTTTATTTTTGAAATTGCCATCTCTGGATCTGATTTCGAAAATATAAAAAATTCTAAAAATTTGGAAACAAGAATTCTGGCATAAAATATCGTTTCTAGTTTTATTTGTGATACACTCCTATTCTTAATGAGTCTCTAATTTAGTTTAGTGTTCGATCAAACCACATTTTTAGATGACGTCCAGGGCAAATATTTTCTAAAACAAACAAAAACTCGCTAAAAACTTTTTAAATTAAAATTGGGGCAGAATAAATTATTTCGAGATATCTTTTTGACACACCTATATGGACACCTATAATTTACACTTGTATCTATTTGAAGTTTTGAACGCAAACATGAAAACTATGATAAACTTGATTTGAAGACGCAAAATATGAAAATGCCCCTGTAGAATGGCTTCTTTCCTTCTGTTTTGCAATTCGGGTAACATTACATTTCCTTGTGCATGTAAGCCCCAGCGTGTCCGCACTGTATGATTATCAGCCCTTTTTGAGTAATACTTCAGATAAATTTTTTTATTACAATTAACTAATGAGCTAACAATGGGGTCAATTTTTATTTTTTAGCTGTGGGAACTTTTAAAAATTTCACATTTAGTGACATTTATCAAGTTGGCGACTCCTGAATCAGTGAGGAAAATGCAGATTCCAGCGACGATGTCAGTTACGGGATTTGGAAAACAAAGAGTAAGTTTGGTTTACTTTAAATCAAAAAATATTCTACGGAAATATTCTAATAACAATCTTCTGCCACTTATTAAATTTTATAAAAAGGAATATACAATGGCGGATTTTTCATATAGACTACAAAGGCTAATACCTAAATCCAGAACTGGTAATACAAGAAAATATGTTGTGAAATAATTAATCATTAAAAAAAATCAAAATTACTCTAATGATCTCGAATTGCTTTGAAACAATGTATACTTACTGATATACTGTTTATATTCAGTGATCCATTTCTCACTGATTCGAATTTATGAAGTTCTTTCCCTTCGATTATTTTCTTGTAAATTATTTTATTTTTATCATTTTTAGAATGGAATTATTGGTCGTTTGGTGAGAAAACAAGTTCAAATAGAGGATCCCCGAGTTGTGAATAATTTTACCGATCGTCTTGTTGTTTTGGAAAATAATGCGCTGAAAATGCACAGCGAATATTCTGGAAATCCAGGAGTTATCGACGAACATTTGACCGCTCTCTCGATCTTTGAGAGCAATTATTATGGCGAATACCCTACATTTTTTACAGGAATCCCATATTACTACGAGTGGATAAAAACCTACGTTGGTGCGAAACGACTAGAAGAATATCCCGATCTTAAATAACAAATATATTTTGACAAGTGTGAATTAAATTAGGTTAACTCTTAAGGTAAAAAACATAAAATCAAACATTTATTTCTTAAATTAATTTATTGCACTCAAGATCTTAAGGGATTTTTTAAAGGATTTGTTATTTTGCTTTTACAGCGGAGAAAATGACAATTTTTTAATTTAATTGTTTAATTGTTATTTAATAATAAGAATTAGAGAAAATACAATTTTAACAAATTATTTGGGTATTAAACATTTTTTTTGTTGGATGCTTGCTAATGAATAATCTTCTAGTAATGTTTTACTATCAAACTGAGCTAATTGCAAAAAAAACTTTTTACTCTATTTCCAAGACACTAAAAACATTTTCATTTTCCCCTAAATATTGGTTTTTTTATAAAAAACTGAAGACCTTTTTTAAACAGCCGCCTTGGCAACTCTGTCCGAACTATTATACGCTTTTTTTATACGTCGAAATCGTTCCTAAGGTTCAGTCGGGCTCGTAGTTTTAACCCAAAAATGTACTTTTTCCCCGCTGTGCGACGTGCGACATACGGAAAAGAGTTCCAAAGAGGAAATTCAGCTTTTAAAAAGATCTACACAATTTATTGCAATTATTTTATTCATATGACTGATTATTTTAGTTTTCTTTATTGAAAACACTGTGAATAAAATGGAAAAATCAAATTTTAAGCCTAATATTCTATATAAATCTGATTTGTCTTGATTAAACGTTATATTTATGCTCCAAGAGGCTACAATATTGGTGCAAACTGTAAACATGGTGACAACCTTCTATTCTAATTTTTTATTGGAACTAGTATCTTATTAGTAACTGTTTGTCATACTGTCTTATACGAATAATGACACTGATCCCTGAAAATGACTAATACGATTAGCTGAAATTATCGAGGCACGTGTCGATTATTACTCGACCAAGGAGAGATTTTCTCACAACGTTATTAAATGGGATCAAAATGTGATAGAAATTTGATTTCCATCACATTTTAATCCCATTCGATTCATCTGGATCTGTACAGTCTAGAGTATCGATCGAGATGAAGATGATCTTCTCAGTTGACCAAAGTTTCCTCGCGTTGTGATAAGTAGCGTATCGAAATTCTAATTTCATCTGACAATAATTCTAAAGAAAATTAAATTTATTTTGGGTAGTAGGTATATTAATTATGCAAATAGGCATGTTTTGTATTTAAAAAAATAATTTCAAAATATAAAGATTTCCAAATGGGTGGGAAAATAGAATATGGAAGACTTGTAGACCATTTTTTTAATTTTTTAGGAATCAAAAGTTCTTAGGGAAACTGAATTTTACAAGGTTTCGAGACAATGAAAAAAATGTTTTCAAGATTCAGGAAAAATTTTAAATGAATGTTTTTTTAATGAATTTTAAGAGAAAATTTAAAAAGATTACAAGACATTTTTTATTATTTCCAAATATTTTTTAAAAAAGTTCAAGATTTTAAAGTAAATTTGTGCAATTTTTCGATATTATACTATTGTAGAATAAATTTGATTGAGTGTAAGAGATATCCAGAAGTTTTCAAAAGGCGAAAAAATAATTTAAACTTTTAAAGATTTTCTCAAGAATTTCGTAAGGTTTAACGACAAAGAAAGAAATTTTAGGTGCCTAGGAAAAATAAAAAGAATTTTTTATTTTAAAAAATCACATTTAGGAAATTTATTAAACAGACTTCAAAGGTTTAAAGGGCTTCATAGATTGCAAAACCGTATTTAAAATATTTGGAAAGATTTGAAAAGGTTTCAAAACATTTTAGAAGATTTGAAAAGATTTTACTAATTGTAGATTTCAAATAGTTTAATGATTTAAGTGAATAAAGAAGATTTTACAAAGACTTAAATCTTTACAAAATCTTTTTAAATCTTCCAAATTTTTTTAAAAGTTTGATATCTGGTGTACTGGAATAAATTTTTTTTTAATCTTTAAAACTTTTTAAAAATCCCTGTTTGAAATTTTTGAAACCCTTTATACTTTGAAACATTTTGAAACCTTTAGTGTGTCTATCTAGTGTAACTTGAGTGTAATCTGGTGCATACTGAAAAACTGAGTCGTGAAACTTTTGAAAAATCCGTTATATGGCCATGACTCATTCTAATTCTGAAACTGAGATAACATCGAAGATTTGAGCTCATAATTTTTAAGTTAAATGTCACAAAAAATGTATACTTTAACATTCTATATTAGCGTTGACAAAATAAAAAACTTATAGAATTATTCACAATATTAAAAATTCTCATTTCAATGTATACAATAATTGGTACAGTGTACAAAAAATGCCTAGAAATCTCTGTATTTATTCTGTTATGAATAAAAGATAAATTATATCTTGATAAATAAAAAAAATTTAGTAGCAAGATCTATTTGAAATGTGATGTTTCTTTTTCATTAGACTAAAGGATTTAAATTACTTTTCGTCATTAAATAAAGTAACTATTTCAAAAGAAAAGAAAACTAACTTAAGGTTCTGGTAAAAAAATACCGTAAAACAAAACCAACGGTTGATTGTAAGACTATATAACATCTGGCAGGAATTTTACCGCCAAGGTTCGAAATATCGCGCGCGAACTCCGGATCCGTTATCACACACTTAATAAGTCAAAGGTGCTGACCATGAGGCAGTATATTGTTGAAAGAATACGGATAATATCTGACGCTAAGAGAAGTCTAGAGCGGAAAGAGAGGTGGGTCAGAGAAAACCAACAGTTTCTCTCTGATCTATCTTGACTCTTCCAAGATCCAACAGTTGCTGTCGACCAACCGCCCAAACCAGAGGAGGTCGAAATCTTTTGGAGAGAAGTCTACGAAGTGCAACATAGACTTTATGAAGACCCAAAGAACATAAATAGCTTTAAGGAGCTGCGTAATGCCCTTATAACAACACCTGAGGAAGAATGCACAACCATCACTACCGAGGAGGTGAAAAAAGTATTGAGAGGTATGAAAAACTATTCCGCTCCAGGACCAGATGGTATCAAGACCATCTGGTGGAAGGAGTTTTCTTCAACCCACCACCATCTGGCCCGTATTTTCACCTCATATTTAAAGTCCGAAGAGCCAGTTCCGGAATGGTTGGTGGAAGGGCGCACATTATTCCTGCCGAAAATAGGCGACTTGGCCGACCCAAAGAATTACAGGCCAATCACTTTTCTGAACACCCTGTATAAGATATGCACAGCTATCCTAAATGATAGGATTGTTCGGGCAATTGGCCCTATGCGGCAAGAACTGCATGAACAACGCGGCTCAAAGAAAGGCATAGCAGGATGTTGGGAGAACCTGCTTATCGATAGATGTGTCTGCAAAAATGCAGCATCCTACCAGCGTGACCTATCGATGGCCTGGATTTATTACCGGAAAGCTTTCGATTCGACCTCGCATAAACTTATTATCTGCCTTTTGGAAAGCTTAAAGGTCCATCCGCAAATCGTGGGGTGCATAGAGAGAATTGTCTTGTGACAACTAACATGGTCACTTTCCAAAGAGGTGTCTTTCAGGGCGACTTCATGAGCCCACTCCTCTTTTGCCTCACATTATTGCCATTATCTGTAGCACTTCGCAATTCCCAAGGATACCTTTGCGGCAATCCTGTAAATCGAAAGCACAAGGTCACCCATGTATTTTACATGGATGATCTTAAGATTTATGCTAAAAATAAAGAGCAACTACATAAAGCTCTAGGAATTATCAAACGATACACTAAGGAAATAGAAATGGAATTTGGGTTAGACAAATGCGTCAAGATTTATTTGAAGCGAGGAAAACTTAATGGCATCTCTGAAGACCCTGCGCTCGTCGATAGACGCGATATACGACACCTTTGTGCAGGAGAGACTTATACGTATCTGAGCCTGCCACAGAGCCGCATTCAGGATGTGACATCTATAAAGGATACTCTCTAAAGCAGATATAAACGGTTCATTCGACAGATTTGGTCTTCCGATTTGTCGGCGAGGAACAAAGTATCATCAAAGTATCATGTTTGCCGTCTCGGTAGTAATCTATTCATTTGGAGTGGTTCCATGGATGAAGAACGACCTTAGATCCCTTGATATCGGGACACAAAAGGTTATGCACATAAACAAAAGCATGCATCTTGAGTCTTCTGTTCCCCGACTCTACAACTCACGCCGTCAAGGTGGTCGCGGAATATTGAATATTGAATGTCTTCACAACAGGATTATTTCGGGTACAGCACATAGAATCGCAAATAGAAGAGATCCTCTTCTCAAAAAGGTCAGGAAGCATGAAGAAGAGAGCCAAGGAGCCTTTCTGTATAAAGCAGCGGAGGAGGCTGCTGAAACACTCGGACTTATCTTCAGTATCAGGAGTGAGCAGAATGCATCAAATCTTATCTATCTCGAGTACTCACTCCTGAAAGCCCGGATTCAGAAAGCACAGGAGAAAAACTTCCGGAAATAGCTCCTCGATAAGAGGATGCACAGCATCTTCCACAGAAATGTGGAGGATTAGTCAATGTCGTGTGAGCTAACTTTTGCTATCCTTAAATCACGCGGATTGAAGTCGGGCACGGAGGATTTCATTTTAGCATGTCAAGATGGTGTCATTTCCACCTTAACATACCGCCGCCACATATTGAGCGAAGACATTTCCGATGATAGCTGCAGGGCGTGCTATGCACATCCAGAGCATGTAGGACACATACTAGCACACATCTAACTGTCCAACTCATGCGGGAACGATCTACATCCAAAGGCACAGTGCGGGACTAAGAGTGCTTTATTACCATCTTTGTCATTCTTACGGCATTAAACTTAATGTCGCTCCGCTAAACGCTCCCAGGAAAATAAAGTCAATTGTCGAGAATGAGAAGTTTCGCATATACTAAAACTTTATATTCTCGACAATTGTTTCTGTTGCACACTTGAGGCCTGACATAGTTCTCCTTGACTTCGAGAAGCGAAACATGTTCGTTATCGAATTTTCGGCACCAGCTTACAAAAACACCATAGCCAAGGAGAATGATAAGAAAAAGAGGTACAGATACCTTGTAAGGAACTTTTGACGATTGTAAACGGAATATTCTGTTAAATTATTCGACCTTATCTTTGGCGCTCTTGAAGGTGCCAAGCTTTTACTGGTTAATGACCTGAAAAGCATCCCTGCGTGTGAAGAATATGCTAAAACACCTAAGAGGGCTAAACCGAGGTAAGTAAAGCTAGAAGTACTACTTTGCCCGAAGAACGTCAGACCTATGCCATAATTAAGAGCTCATTTAAGGCTTATTTATTATCCAGAAGCCAAATTTTTGGCTCTGAATTTTTTCAAAAAAATGCATAGTACTGCCAGCTTTACTCAACGCCAGCAGTACCATGATAGGAAGATCCAAACTTTTAATCCAAAAATCCAAAATCATCCCTTGAGTAAGGGGTAGTTTTTTCAATGTCAAGGGATGGTTTTGGAAAATTGATTTTGGGGGCGTTGGAGAGCCTAAAATGAGCCTTCAATTCTGGTGTGCTCAATTTTAAGATTATTGTATATTTATATTTCAGGGTAGCTTTTCTACGATAAGAGTTGTTTTTTAAAAATTTCGCTGTGGGTCATGCAAAAGCCTTCATTGAGGCCTCAATTCCTATAAAAGAAAAAATTTGATATAACCAATGTTTCTACTATGGTACTGCTAGCTTTATGTAAAGCTGGCAGTACCATGCATTTTTTTTTTAAATGCAGAGCCCAAAACTTGGCTTTTGGGTATTAAGTGAGCCCTGAATGAGCCCTAAATTATGGCAAAGGTCTGACGTTCTTTGGACATAATGGTACTTCCAGCTTTACCCACCTGCTAAACCGGGCTCTTTTTGCACACAGAATTTAACTGTAATTTCAATTATTCCACTTGTGGAAATGGTATATTTTTTAGAGAAATTTAATCTTCGTAGTTGAGAATGCATTTATTTCGTTGAAAACTAATATTTCTAAATGAAAACTGATTTATTATACCTATTGACTGACAATTTATCTTTTTTATTTGAAAATGTATGTATTTGGTTGAAAATGAATCTTTTTGGTAATAAATTTATCTTTTAGGTTGAAGCTTTGACTATTTGGTTTAGGATTTATGGTTTGGTTAAAAAATCATCATTTTCGTTTAATTTTCATTTCTTTTATTATCTTTTGAAATATCAACTATCCCACGTTTTTTTGAGAATTCGTCTCTTTGACTTGAAAATATATAAAATTGGTAAGAAATTGGTCTAAACTGTTTAAAATTTAGTGCTGTATGTCTTAGTAATATTTGTAGTAAAAAATTAGTTTTTAAGAAATGAAAAGCGAATTTTTGATAAAAAATTTAGTTTATACTCAAGCTTGCAGTTGAAAAAATTAATTTTGACCCTAAAAAAATGCAAATTTTCAACCAAAAAAATTAATTTTAAACTTTAAAGAATAAATTTTTAAATAAGAAGAATAATTTTCCACCAAAAAAAGATAAATTTATAACTAAAAAGGTAATTTTTCAAGGCAAAAATGTCAACTAAATTGTTTAATTTTCATCTTCAGAATTGAATTTTTAACTAAAACAATAAGTATTCGATCAAAAATGGACTAGTTAAATTTTTAGATAAAAAATTGAGTTTTTAACGAAAGAAATTAATTTTGAAGTAGAAAAGATTAATTTTTAACCAAAAATAAAACCGGTTAATTCTCATTTAAAAAAATTTAATTTTGAATAAAAAAACAATCGAATGTAAAACAAAATAGTGCAATTTTCAACCAAAGAAATTAATTTATGAACAAAAAGAATAATATTATTCCAGAAAAGTCTAAATTGCAACAAAATACATGAATTTTTAGCATATAGAGTAAACAGGGGTATTGCCGACACCCTTCTAGTGAACAACACTGTGCAATGAAAATGCTTTTTTTAAACGTCCAGAGATATAAAATAAAACACTTTTGCATTCATAAATATTCTATTAGCCATGTGATTTGTATTGAAATATTTATTCAGTACAAAATTACTGAATTTATAATAATTAAATACTATTTTCTTTGCCATCTACAGAATGACATGCTGACACTATAAAAATTTTGCGTTGATTTGAAAGTTCTCTGAAAGTTAATAGAAAAGGTATTTCTTACTTTGTAGTACTTTCAGAGTTTAGTTGATTATGTTTTCAAATATAATTGAATAAATATTAGTTTCAAATTGGAGTAGATCTAATGTATTTAAAATATTCTTACCGTACCTTGAAAACCAGTGAACGACATACGTATCTTTTAGTGAACGACACCCAACAGAAGGAAGTTTTTAAGGAATTGTACGCATTTTTAATTGATATCCATGTTGCTATGACTGCTATTTGCCTTTTATATCCCTAGGACATCGCCTTCTAAGAATCTTTAATGTTCAAAGTCTTTTTATTTAAATTTTAATTCACGAACCTCAAAAATCAATCACCGACACTCCAGAATGAATTTGTCAAATTCGTGAACTGATGAAATGAACGTAACCACACTATATCGAAGGTATTTCTTTTCGACAAAAACTTCGTCCAATAAAACCTTCTAAATTCTTTCAAATTTAAAATCAATACCGCGTTCACCGTCGTTCACTAAATGTAGTGTGTCGTTTACTGGAAATATAGTGTCGTTCACTGGATTTGAATAAATTATTGATAATAAATATAACAATGGTTTAGAATCGAATAATTATACTACTTCGTACTGCCTGCAAATGGAAAAAATATGCTCTTTCAGAAGAATTCGTCTTCGCTACCAAACAATAAGCATATAAATTAATATTCTCCTATTTCTAAAAACTCTTTCTTAAGATGTCGGTAATACCCCTGTTTACCCTACTTGAATTTTCAACTAAAAATATAATGTTCCCACGAAAAATTGAATAGTTACATTTTCAGTTGAAAAATAATTATCAACCTCAAAAAATCAAAGTTTCAACAAAATATTTAAATTTCCAAGCAAAAAATTAAATTTGTAAACAAATAATTTCATTTTTAAAACAATAATTTTCTACCAAAATTGGAAATTCAAAAATTTAAAAATCAATTATAAAACAAGAACAAATTTTTTTTTCAACAAAATAGATAAATTTTCAACGAAAACTGGTTGATCTATCAGTTTAAAAAAAAAATTTACAACCAAAAACTTTTCTGCAAAATAGTTTAATTTCCAAAAAGGTACATTAAATTTCAAACATTTTATACAAAAAGAAAAGAAGTTTTAGCAAATAATACATATTCCTCCAAAGAAATGAATTGCTAATTAAAATAGATACATTTTTAAACAAGAAGAATAATTTTCTAACAAAAAAGATGAATTTTTGACTGAGAAAGGTAAATTTTGCAGCAAAAAAAAAAACAAATTTTGTAAAAAATTGTTATGATTTCAAATGAAAAAATTTCAAATAAAACAAACTTAACCAAAGATGATACAGTTAAATTTTCAGCATAAGAAAATGTTTGTTCAATAACAAAGAAATCGGATTTTCAACAAAGGAAAATGAATTTTTAAACGAGAATAATAATTGTCTAAATTAAAAAAGATGAAGTATTAACTGAAAAGGATAATCAAAAAAATTCAACTAAATCGTTAAATTTTCCAATATTAAAAATAAGTATTAAAACTAAAAAATAAAAATTATACAAAATAGAAAAAAGGTACATTTTTAAATAAAAAATTGAATTTTATGCAAAAGAGTTTAATTTTTGATGGAAGAAATCAATTTTCAACTGAAAAATATTTTGAAAAAAAAATCGAACAGTTAAATTTTTAAACATATGGATGGATTTTCAATTAAAAATGGTAAATTTTCAACCAAAAATGGAATGGTATGAATTCTGAGAGAAAATTAAAAAAATATCACAAATTTTTAGATTATTTTGTAAAAATTTTAAAAAGGGCGCAAAAGATTTTAAGCAAAATTTTGAAATTTTTCCATATTATATAATTTTAGAAAAAATAAGGAACATAATTCTTTTTAAGCCTAATTGCGCAATTTTCTTGCTCAATTTTTTGTTATGTTTATGTTGGTTTAAAAAATGTGCTTTCAAATTTCAGTAAGTTAAAGAAATATTCAGAAATTTTGAAAAGATTCAAAAATATGTCAAAATTGTAAAAATTTGATAAGAATTTCGTAAGGTTTCACGAAAATAAAAAAAAAATCTTCTAAGTTCCTACACAGAGCGAAATTTTAAGAGAATTATTCAAGGAACTGCTCCTTAATCTAGCTTTGATGCAAGAATAATTAAAATTTGAAATAATTTTTTATTTCGAAAAATTAATTTCAAGAGATTATTTTAAAACATTTCAAAACATTAAAAAAGATTTCAGATATTGCGAAGCATTTGAAAAATTTAAGAGGCAATTTTTTTTAATTTTGCAGAATTAAAAAAAATAGGAAAAATTTGAATAATTTTTAAAGATTAGAAGATTAGAAGAGCTGACAAGATTATAAAAAAGAATAATTATCCTAATATTCGGGTGAAATTTTTTAATGATTCAAATCGAATTTTAAACTTGAATTTTTTAGAAATTTAGATTTTTAAAGATTTCAAAAATAAACTTTAGAAGTTTTAAAGGAATTCCGAATGATTTCAAGAAGATAAAACTATTTTTCTTAAAATTCCTAAGAAAAATTTAGAAGATTATATAAGTCAAGCTAGTTACATGTTGAATGCTCAAATATTTATTGATTTATTCCAATTTTCTGAATGCTCTAAGCATCTTTTAAAAACTCGCGAGTTGTTCCTAATATTTTGTAAAATTCCATAAAATTAAAATGTTTATAGTTCTTTAGGTTCTTTTTTGGATGCGTCTCTTTTCATGCTATTTTTAGTTAAAAAGTTATTAACTTGACCTCACACGCTTTCTCAATATATGTATATGAAAACTTCAGAAAACCTTTAATGCCTTAAAATAATTATCTCAATATTACAAAATGTAGTTTATACAATTTTATTTTAGTTTTAAATAATTGTAGAGTAAATTTATTTTATGCGGAAATGTCCTATGATTTTAAAAGGAGAAAACAATTCTAAAGGTCTTTATATAGTATCCTATTCACTAATGAACATACTTTCAGAATATTTTTCCTTGATTGTGCCCTAGGGTCAAACATGGTACAAAAACTGTCGTGAAGTTTCAAATAAAAACTGTACTCTATACACATTATTTTGAAAAATGAATAATAATTTATACGTATTCCTAAATTTTATTTTAATATGATATACATTGATTTTTGTAAAAAAAAAAACATTTCGTAAATATGTAGTTGGTAAGTTTTTAAATTTTTGCGACAATTTTGTATCATGTTTCGCATTAGGTAATAAATTTCAGAAATAAAATTAAAAAAAAGCATCTCCGTTAGTTAGCAGATTCAAATACACTTAAAAAATAAAAATAAGAAAGTTCAGAAATTCATGAAGATGTATGTTCAGAAAATCCCACACATTTTTTATTAAAATTCCTTTCCACACGACCTTTAAATAAAAATGTTTACAACATTTTCTTCAAATAATAAGTTTCTAGAACTCAAATGCAAAAATTAAAAATTTTCATTAATTATGGATGTTTAATTGACGTCAAGTTCCCTTACTACTCACACTTGAGTATCGATTCGCGTGATTCGATTTGCGTGATTTTAATGAGGCATAACCTACAAAAGTCGTTCGGAGTTAAGACACACAAGTTTATGGGAAATATGATTTGTTTCTTTTCGGAAAGTTTTTGTGATTGTAAATTGCTACAAATAAAGAAGTAAGGTTTCAAATATAAATTTTAAAATAAAGAACTCCAATAAGATCATAATTTTCTTCCATTGAGAATCTTAATTTTCACCTTGTAATTCATTGAAATGATAATACGTTGAAGTAAACGAAATAATATTTTTTATTATTATTATTTAAGAGAAAGATCGTGAAATATTAAATTTCCTTTTCATTCTTTTTTTTCAACCTGTAATTTTTGGCGTTTCCATGCCCTGGCGGGTCGAAGGAACTGAAAGGACCCTCTACATAGTACCCTTAAAGACCCCACTGAGCCCCCTTGGGTTAGTTCCTAAAGAAACTCAAAAAAACAGCAAAATCAATTTTTAAATGATTGAAATTTGGATTCGACGTTAAAATTTTCAGTAGAAACTCACGCGGTAATCGCAATACTATTTCTTGTAGCATTAAAAACTTTAAAAAATAAAATACCAGTCATTTACATGGGCCGAAGGCGGCTTCAAGTGCATCTTCTTTTAGTAGCAGTAATTAAGCGTTCTGACAGTAACAAGAATTTCGTCTGAATGCTAGTGCCACGCAAAGAAAACCTCAGACAACAACGCTGCGATGCAAGTGAGAGCAGTCATGCAGTGTCTTTGAGGTTACGAGATTTAAAATTTTTTAAACGCTACAAAAAAAGTATTACGATTACTCCGGGAGTTTTTAATGCAAATTTTAACGTAGAATCCGAATTTTAACAATTTAAAAGTTGATCTTTCTGTTTTTTTCAGTTTTTTAAGAAGGTACTGCTAGAATAGCTGTGGCTAATTTGCTTAGCGAAGTCTGGAGAAAAGTGTGGTCCACCAGATTGTAGCATTTTTCTGTTGATCAAGAATCCTCCAAAGACTGGTGTTTTCATACAAACCTTTCCGTTCGATATAGGAACTCAGTTCCTGTTTGGTGTCTTCAAGTCATACTGATTTGATTTTACACGCTACCTCGTATGTGTGTAAAATTCCCCTGGGATATCATTGGGACAACCTAGGAGATAAATGGGATCAAATGGAATATCCCAATTTATCCTATTACTGTTAGGGGTTATCCATACTTGAATTTCTTGCAGTACAAAAAAAACTTGATCAGCCCCAATCCACTTTGTATCATCTAGGATTAGGTTGTTTAAAATAGCGGGTACGTATGTCATAACTTCTTCACAGTTCACAAGTTTTACCAGAGCTATCCTGTTTCAGAGTATACTTAAAATATATTTAAAATTTCTGAATGACTTTGAAACGATCTTTGAGTATTTGGCTACCTTTAAGAGTTTTGAAAATAAACGTCTCATTTGACAATAAACGTCTCATTTGACAATAAACGTCTCCTTTACTTCTTTAGCATAGAATTCTCCAGTGCTGAGAGGGATAAGCAGTCTTCAAAAAAGTAGTTCTGAAGTCGTAACAATTATTTTAATTATTGGCTCATATCTGCAAATAAAGAGTTATGACATTGAATAAGCGTTAACTTACGAAAAGAGATTATTAAACCTTATCTAAGAATTCAGACTTGATAATTTAATAATATTGTCACGCAACTCCTTACTTAAAATTTTATTATGCATCAAATTGGATTGCATAGGAACAAAGCTTTATAAAATGCAATCCAATAAGAGTTCTCTACGAACGAGAATGGTGTTCCTGATGCGAAAATAACTCGGGCGAGTAATTTCCTTTTTTTCTGAAAATATAAGCATATTGCTCATGTATATGTACAGCATCTACCCTCAAAAAGTTGAAATAAATTAAGATTAATGCACATGGATTTGTACTCACTTTCTCCGAAATATGCATTTCTTCTTTGATTTCATACTTTTCGTCGAAATTACGTTTCCTGAGTAATTCTAAAATCATATCCTTTAGATTATCTTAGCAAAGTACTCATTTTTGCAATATAATTCCGGACATACGAACCCTTTTCATTCAGAAGATACATTTTTATTACTATAATATTTTTATCAATATAATCGAATACTTCCGTTTTTAAATTAAGCGATAACAGTGAATAGAACTCAAACGTAGTAAAAAAAGTTCTCAGCTCTGTTGTGCAGCAGAAAACTTTCGAAAATAGTCGCCACACGTCACCCGGCCAAGATGAAAAGGCACTTCTTTTTATTTGCATACGTACATTTATGGGATAATTTTTGGATGTGTACCCACTAGAAGAATTAGTTAGACTGATCGATCTCAAGTATGGGCAGAGTGTATAGTACCCAATACATTTATGGAAAACAATTATTGGTAAGTATTGGATCTAATACTTTTTTCGCGAATAAGTATTGAAAATCTAATACTTTTTCTAGAAAAAAAATACTGGATCCAATACTTACCAGTACTTCTTTTTCATAAGGGTAGCTAATACTTTACAGGAAAAAAATTATTTTCATAGCATAAAAATTAACTGAGGTGGGGGAGGGAGAATTTTTAGATTTTGTGCTGACAGCTCTCATTTTCGAGTGTTTTAAACAGCTTTCATCTCGAATAAATAAAATGTTGTGCTATACGTTTTTGAAATACTGTTTTCTATTTTTCGACATAAAGACTTTGTTATTTTAATTTATTCAAATTCAAGTAACTAATTTATAAATTTTTAAGTGCAATTCATTGGGCCCGAATGTTCCAAAGACGTTTTTAGAACGCTTTTGGAACATTGGACGTAGTTTGGGCGTTTTTTGCATAACTTAGAACATTTTTTTGGACGTTCCAGAAATGTCTTTAGGATGCTCTAAAAACGTTTTTAAATTTCGTGCCCGCTGAATTGCTAGCAAATTTGTATTAACTTATGCATTTCTTCGAAGAAATAACATTTTGTGTTACTATCAGTACATAATAATTGTTTAAAATAAATAAATTAACGTATATATTTTAATGTGAATGTTTTCCAAGATTTAAAATTTGTATTTTTTAACTCAAAAAACTTTTAATTATAAATATGAAAACTATTTTGGACACTTCTAAAAGATAAACTATTGTTATTCTTATAAACAAAAAATTTTCGTCTGATGCATTTGTGACCTAAAAATTACATTTTTCTTGTATTCAATATTTAAACTTAAACATCGCATGAGAGGTGAATAATTTGCTTATAGAATTGTTAGCTACAACAAGATAGGCATTTGTTGACTAGTTTTGTTTTAATCGTAATCTACTATCGATTGACAGAAAGGAGATATATTATTTCTTTGAAAAAATGTCCTTTTTCTATAAAATTACATACAATAAAAAGATTAGTTGAAAAATTGTTATTAACAATAAAACTCGTTGATTCTTATGAAATTTCCTTGAAAGCTTAGAAATTAGTTATTTGCAGGTGATAACATTGAAGAAACCAAGCTTGTACGTCGGAAAATAGGCAACAGTCCCAGCGGTCTCTTTAGGGACTGTCCATAAATTACGTAACGCATTTTTCTTTTGTTTATATCGTTGTATCCCTTTTGGATGCGAGGCAATTTCATTCTTGTCTTTATTTAAACAAAAGAAAAACGCGTCACGTAATTTATGGACAGCCCCTTAATTAATTTCTCGAAAAAAGGAAGAAATTTATTGATTTTAAGATTCCAAAGAAAAAATCCTGATATTTATTTTAAAACAAAAACGAACCAAAAAATTGCTAGAACTTAAAAAATATCAAGTATATTTTTTATTTTGAAAAATGGTTAAATTTTCTATATTTTAAAAAATCTCTCAAAAAATGAGCAACCAGCACAAAATCCAAATATTGTTCCTCCCCCACCTATGTGAATTTTCATCCAATCGAAAAACTTTTTTTCCGTTTAAACTACTGCCTCAGAGGACTACACTTTGTCTAAGTTTGAAATCTATCAGTAAAAGAGAGGTTCCAGATCAGGAATATCAGAGTTGTTAACCAGATCATCGATTTTCCTTAAAGTGGTGAAAATAATAGTGTTAGATAGGTGAGACATTATGGTAAAATATTTTAAATAAAATTTCAAAATTGTAGGAATTACGTCACTTTGAAATTTTTTGATGAATTTTTTTGAAAATACTCCACCTCAGACATTTTTTAACCGATTGTTATCAAATTTATAGGTTTTATAAAAAAGCTAGTACTCTTTTTTCTATAAAAAGGAAGAAAAAAAATTCAAAATTTCAAATAAAAAAATGTCAAAAAAATTTTGATTTTGATTTTTTGTTTTGAGCTCGTATTTTTTCAATTTTTCTCATTTAAATTATTCCTTATGATTTTACCTTTCATTTAAAAAAAAAAACTTGTAGCCTCTTCTGGTTGCCGATTTATGCACTTTTAAGCTGAAGCGTGCAGTCCACTCTCCCGTGCATCGGTTGGGTCAAGATGCATACAGCTTTGTTTTTGTTTACTTTCTTATGCCTATCTTGATAGAGCCTACCAGGCCACTAAATAAACTTTAACGCGAAATCTTATAAAGCTTATTCATGTTGATTTTCCAATGTTACAGCGAAAATAGTCCTGGATGTTCATGTTGTGCTCGTTTGTTTTGGTTTACTTTCTTTTGTATATTGTGAGAGAGCCTACCAGGTCACTAAATATTCTTTAATGTGAAATCTCATGAAGTTTATTTATGTTGATTTTCCAATATTATAAATACATCTTTACATTACCGGAAAAACTTTGCAGACTCAGTTTGCATTGAAAAAAGTCTGTATTATTTGTTTATTACTTGTATCAGTCCTGTTATAGACTAAAACCAGGATTATCGTCTAGAAAGATATTTTTTAGTGCCATCAGCCTGTCATTTTCGTTATAATCGTTTCTAGAGTTTAAGTTTTAAAACGCTGGGAAACTTTTGGAAGAATTTGGAGTAAAGAATTTACTGCAAAAAAATTATCTTCCGAAAGTATAGGAAAATACATTTGCGTTTCATATTTACTTTTAGTCTCTAATGATGCTGATCACAACCTAAGAAATGTAATGAGACCTTCTATCTCAACTGTTTTTTCTAGCGATGCAAATAATAAGTTTTTAATTCCAATTCACGATCAGCTCGATAAGCAGAATGACTTAGATGCTAAAGAAGTAG
>JAAAKG020055899.1:0-18110 GCA_010014905.2 Druon quercuslanigerum | reverse complement strand
TCTGAAGGTCCTGGGTTCAGATCCCAGCGGAGATAGAGACATTTTTTTTCACAATCTTAAGATTTATCAATATTTTATTAATATATATTATAATAATATTTTAATAATTTAATAATTAATCATATTTAATTATAATGAGAAAGCTAAATGCATATAAGGTTATCACCATACAATTATAAAATTATAATAGTTTTACAGAATTGCCCTCTAGCAGATTTTAACTTGGTCAAAGAAAACAGTGATGTAATGTTTCAGTATACTTAAAAATATTCAAGATTTAATTTTCAGATATTTGTTATATTTTTGTAATAAGAAATATTTTTTGTAAATAAAAATTAGTAAAAACGTTTATATGGGTTGATTCATTCAGATTCGTTAATTAAATTACATCTAGAGAATTTCTATTAAGCCGGAGAAATTTTCGACAAAATTAAAATCGTAACTTAACGGGTGGAAGTGGAATTTAATCTTCTTGATCTAATGATCAGAGTTGGTTCTTTGGAAGGAAGGAAATGAAATGAGAACTAGATAATGAAATCGGATTAGAACTATAAATAAGGATATATAAGAAACTCCATTTCCAGAAGAAAGAAAAACTAAGGTTTTTTTAAAAATAATGCTGGGTTTGAAAAAAAGCATTTCTTAAATGTCAAAGAAGAAAAATAAATTCTATTAATTACACTCGTAGTTTTGGTTAATTCAGTTGAGGGACAATTCAAAAACTACGTTACCCTATTTTGAAAACTTTTTCCACTTCGTAACAGATCATCACACAAACCTTGAATCCCCGAGGGCGATGTAGGGGAATAATAGGGGAATAATAGGGAAATAAATTGCTTTAAATAAAATTAACGCCTTTTTACTATATCGTTGAAAATATAAAATATATTAAATTTTAAACAAAATAGTTAAATTTTTGATAAAAAAAGATGAAAGTTCTGTCAAACGAGATGAATTTTCAACAAAGCCGTTAAATTTTTTACCAGATAGTGGAATTTTCAACCTAGAGTAATGAAGTTTCAGTCAAGTTTCGAACAGTTGCATTTTGAAATTTTGAAATTTAAATTTTGTAGAAAAGAATATTCAATTATCAATCAAGAACTTTTATAATAAAAAACTTGACTTTTTTACAAAATTATTTAATTTTCTACCAAACTGTTGAAGTTTCAACTTACAAATATGAGTTTTCAATCACATGTTCGAATTTTGAAACAGAAAAGATGACTGCGTTTGATAATATATTTTTCTTGCGCTTCGCGCTCGATAATATATTTGTCTCGCGCTTCGCGCTTGATAATGTATTTATCTTGAGCTACGCGCACGGTCTTTTTATTTATCTTAATGTATGCGCAAGCCTTTTAAAATTAAAGGTCAAAGCCACTTGAACTGTCACTTGGTGATTGTAAATTCTCTTTTGTTAAAGCTCCTTCGGCTTTAACGAACACATTCTCATCACGTATCTCATGCCTCGCGTTTGATTACGTCGCAAATGCGAAATTTTCTACATTATGTTCAACTCTACTATATCTACAATTACTAAATCTTTTTTTTATTATTTCTTAAAAAGTATATACTGTATTATTTTATTATTAAAAAATGCGCATTCTATTAAAATAAAAATTATTATTAAACACTTTACTGCAACTTAAGTCGTTTTCCCATAAATGAAATTTCTTTATACTCAATGTAGATATAATTTAGGAAAAAATGCTGGTAAATAAAGAGTTATTGTATTTTGTGTCCTTTTCTAAAAAGTTCATTTTTTTACTTTTATATATTTTTATAATCTGAGTTTATAACAAACTTGTAGAGATTTTTTAGTTAAACAAACTTTTGTCTTTGAATCATGTTCCTCTTATGTGATATGTTTATTGTTGTTGTTTACGATTAAAACATAAACTACATGTCCTATCAAAATTGATTTATGACAAATTTGAATGATTTTTCGCTATTTTTTGCAAGAGAAACTTTTATCTATTTTTTTCATAGCTTGTGTCGTTTGTCCACAACTTTAATTTTTTTATATTCCTAATGTTGTGTTTTACGACTAAACACAAAAACTATGCGCCTAATCGAAATGTGACTATTGACAAATTCACAAACATTTTTAAAATTTTACTTGTCTTGCATAGTTTGACCGCAAAATGGAATTTTTGATTTTTCATTATTTTTTGTATGATTAAAATTTTAATTTTCAACTTTATGACAAATTTCAAAAAGTTGTCATGAAAATCTTGCCAGGCTTTCAAAAATCAGCACTTATTTTCTCTTGACTTTTTTTCATGCCATGCGTTGTTTGGCTCAAAATTTTCATTTTGGTTTGGGGGGGGGGGTGAAAATGATATAACCCTAATAATTTTCATTTTATCAAAAAAAATCGTAAGGATAAATTGTTCGAGTTTTCAATTACTATATAAATAGCGATACATACCATTTTTAAATCTTGAAAAAAAATAATCTCGAATATTTTGAATATGCGCTCACTTTTTGAATTTTTGTCCAAAATAACTGGTTAACGAACTACTTCTTTATTTTTAGTCCCTAAAAAAGTGTGCCAAAGCAGAATCTAATCTGACCAATCTTTAAAAAGTTATCGTGCCTACAGAATACAAACTACAGAATATAGACAGACAGACAGACAGACTGACAGACACCTTCATACAAATCTTTTTTTCTTACTCAGGGGGAGGGGTAGAGATTTGATGAAAATCGACCAAGTGAAATTTTACATAAAACCAATACCTTCTCATCTGGATGAGAATGTAAAAAAATTCATTTTTAATCAAACAGTTGAATTTCAAATTTAAAAAGAATCAATAAATGATTTTTTAACCAAAAAAGAATAGTTATGCTTTCAGAAAAAAATTAATTTAAAAGAAAACGAATTTTCAATCAATTAGTTCAACTTTAATCAAAAATATGGAATTTTTTTGAAAAGTACAAAAGATTAAGTTAAAAACCGACGAATTGACAACAAAATATATAAATTTCCAACCAAAAAATTATGAACTTTCAACTCTAAAACCAATAAATTTTCAAAAAAAATAGATTAGTGAAATTTTCAGTTAATAAAATAAATACCCAACTGAAAAAACGATATTTTTACAAAATAGTTCAGCATTCAACCAAATAGTAGAATATTTGACCACACGAGATAATTTCTGAACCAAAAGTTTAATAATAAACTTTTCAATTGAAAATAATTAACTTTTAATGAAAAATTAATTAATATAATTTTTTCTACAAACTTGATTAATATTCCAGAAAAGAAAAACGAATTTCCAACAAAATACTTGAATCTTTAACCAATAAAATAAATGACAAACAAATCAGAACTTGCAAACAAATAATTGCATTTTTGATTTAAAAAAAATGAATTTTCAAATAATAACGATTAATTTTGAGCTAAAAATGAAACAATTAAATTTTCAGCTGAGAAAATAAGTATTGCACTAAAAAACGAATTTTTAACAAAATTGTTCAATATTTAACCAAATTACAGTATATGTTCAACCAAAAGAGATGAATTCTGTATTTCAATAATACAAAATAATAATAATAATACAAAAATAATAACCTTTCAATTAAACATTTATTAATTTAACTTTTTACTAATTCAATTAATTTTCCACTAAAAAAACAAATTTATAATAAAATAGTAGAATGTCCTACCAAAAAAATTAATGTTTAACACAGTAGCTTATAACTCTCAACCAAATAGTTGAATTTTCAACGAAAAAAATATGAGTTTTTAACTAAAAACTATCAACTTTCAGCTAAAATTGAATCAGTTAAATTTTCAGTTGAAGAAATAAATACTTTAAATGAAAAATGTAATACATATCTTAATTTTCTAATAAAAGCAATCAATTAAAAAAAATCCAACAAAATAGTTTAATCTTCAGCCAATAAAATAAATGTTAAACAAAGTAGTTTAACTTTTGAAAAACCATAGAATTTTTAATTAAAAAATATGAATTTTCAACGAAAATTTTAGTAGTTGAATTTCGATATAAAAACTATATAAAAACGTTGTGAAATAAAAGTACTAATTTTCATTTTTGAAGCTTTTCAAAAAATATTGTTAATCACATTTATATTTTTCATGTTTAATATAATATTCTGAATCCCCCCCCCCACTCTCCAACGGTCCCTCATAAATAAATAAATATCCCCAATCAAATAAGTATCATACTTGAAGAGAAAGGGATGAATCAGCATCTTTTCGAAAACCTCCATAAAAGGAACGTTATATAAGAAAAGCAATTAAATTCTTATACCTAATTTTTTACTGAAATCTAGAACAACTCATTTTCAATTACTTGAATTCGATTTTTAAAGTATAATTATTCTATTTTAGAAGAAAACTATTGTAACCAATTATTATTCAAGTGACTCTTAGTTAATAATTTAATCAAATTATAGAATGTGGTGGCATGTAATGGCACCAGATGTATTCATTACCTCTTGATCGTAAAATATGATTTTTTAACTTTTTATTTTACGGATCAACGACTTGTTAATTTAACCGGCGTGACCCACGCATAGGGAATCACCGACCGTAAAATTGAAGTTTTACGCAAAACTATACTCATCATTTTTTGGCCGCGTCATTGAATGCTCGTCGCGTGTCGTTTACACCTGCTTCTATAGCTATTAAGTCTGTAAAACTAATATAAGGTCAGTAGAACTTTCGACACTTTTTTGATTTTTCGTTTTTTCGAATTCTTTTTTCAAATTTTCTAATTACTACTTTTTTTCAACATTTTTTATTGTTCAGGTTTTATAAATATATAGTTTTCTTAAGACTTTTGAGAAAATTAAAAAAGATTTTTCAGAATTTCAGATTGGTGAAATAAAAATTTTAACAACAAATTTAGTTTTTAATTAATTAGGTGAATGTTGAACCAAAAACATTAATTCTCAACGAATAATGTAATACAAACCTGATACCTGAATTAAAAAGAATTTCAATTTTTAATAAACAACAGCTGACTTCATCTAAAAATTAATAATCAACATTTTAAAACAATCAAGATGGAATGTTTTTCAAAGAATATGAATTTTAAAAAAAGCAGTTTAACCATATTACTAAAATATATAATTTTTTTATTTAAAATGTTCATCTTTAATCAAATATTTGAATTATCAACAAAAAAAGATGAAGAAATAGAAAAGAAAAGAAAAATTCTCAACGAAAAATCTATAAATGAATGATATTTCAACCAAAGAAAGTTTTAATCTTAAACAAAAAATGGTTAAGCTCATCCAAAAAGGCAAATTTTCAACAAAATAGCTGGATTCTTGAATAAATTATATTAATTTTAAACTGAACAGACGTTTTTTCAACCAAAAAGTTACGAAAGAAAAAATACTTTAACCAATTCATAATTTAAATGGAAAAAATAATTTTCAATAAAAAATAAGAATTTCGAATAACTAATAATTTTCTAAGTTTATTTGTTTATTTGTTTCAAAATTGTATAGACATAATTTTTCTAGGTTTCTTAAAAAAATTTACGGAGATTTCAGATGCGCCGAAAATTATGAAATATCATGAATAAATATCACGAAAGTTTTTTTTTATTTAACAGATTTTTACGTATTGTTTAGAAACATTTGAGTTAGTTTAAAAGATATATTAAGGACTTGAAGAAGTTTGGAAAAAATATGTAATAAATTTTCGGATATCTTTAAAGTTTCAAAATATTTTTTAAATCTTCGAAAGCTGTAAAATTCCTAAATATCTTTCAAACTGACTCAAATTATTTCTATGAATGATGTACGTGTGAACCTAAATTATTCCTAAAGTATTAAAAAATCTTCCATAATTTAAAACAAATCCTTAAAAAATCTTCCAGATTCTTTTTTTACAATTCTACAAAACTTTTGAAATGATCTTAAAAATTTATTTTTCAAAATAATTAAACTTTTTTATTATCCCAATAATCTAAAGACAATTATTTCATCATCTTGAAATCTTTAAAATTCTATATTTGATTTCAAACTTGCTTTGAAATCTTGTCAAATTTTTAATTTAATTATGAAAGTTGTTCAATAATTCTAAATATTTGTTAAAATGATTCTATTGTTTTCTGAAATTTTTTAAAAATCTTTCAAAATTATAATTCTGTTTAAAAATTCTCTGGTCCAAGTCAGAATTATATTTCTGTACAAAGCGTTCTATTTCAATTCAGAACTATAGTAAAATTGTTTTTAATAAATTTTGAAAAGAAAAAGTTTCAAATTCTGGCAAATTTGAAATTGTAAAAAAAAACTTAATTTCGAACATATTTTGATTAAAAAAAAATCTTCCTAATTTGACGAATTCTGATTTGGAACTGAGATTCATTTGTAAATTCCCTTTTTATAAATCAAAATTAACTCTTTTGTCCAAAATTTTGCGTTTCATGTCAAAAATATAAAATTTTACGTTTTATTTCTCTACCCTAAAATCAAAATTATGATTATTTACGAAATTTCCCGTTAAAAAGTCTAAATTATAAATCTTGACGTGAATTCCGTGTCCCAGTTGCTAAAATTATATTTCCTAATCGAAATTCCCGATCCCAAACTCAAAATTATAATTCTTTATTAAAATTTTCTTTCCAAAGCAAAAATTATAATTCTTCATGGAAGTATACCCTTACCTGATTTTACTATTTAAAGACAAAATTGTGATTATTTTGAAAAATTCTCTAGCCCAAATGTGAATTATGGTCATTTTTAAATTAAATGTTCCAACTTACAAATATCACATTAATAAGATATAGAAAAACACTTTTCTGGTCACTGAATCCAATTCCCGGTAATTTCCGGGTTTTCCCGATTTCCCTGTCAGGTAGACATCCTGACATGTATAAATATAATAAAAATAATATAATATAAATATAATGCATAATATAATATAATAAAATAATATAAATAAAATATAAAATGTAAAACTGCTTCTTCGAATATACCCTGGCGGAACCTATCAAAGGTGAGCACTTTTTTTTTAATTTTCTCGGAATATTGTCTGGTTTAATTTTTGCGTTGGCGACTTTTCACTGAAATGCAATGGACAGTGTCGATCTACATTTCTGGAACTTTTTTCAAAAATATTTTTTGGACGCGTCTCAGTCACTTATAGAAAATTTGGAATTTGCATCAGGACCCCTCAATAAACCCTTTTAGCAAAAAACGCGATCCAAGTCAAACGGTAAAAAATTACCAGATGCCAAGCCTAGACTAAAGCTAGAAAGAATATCTCGTTATGTAACCCTACCAAGGTTGAATCTCAAGACCCAAATAAATCTTCCAGACAATTTTTTCTGAATGTTTAATCTACTCCTAAATGAAATGTGTTTACTTTTCTATTTTTCTCTACAACTATTAAATGCTCCCGAACACAAGTCATTATAAAAGGACTCAACTGAAACAAAATGCCGCTCACTTTATTCCATTAAGGCGGTTCTTTGGGAGTTGGGACCACGCCGACTTGACCCTCGAGGGTAGCATATCGACAGGAAGAGGACTCAGTAGTGACGATGCCATAGAAAGTATCCGTCCAAATTACCACCCGTCGAATTAGCGCTTAGAATATTGCCCTACTCACTTTCATCCTCTCGGGGACTAGGCTCTCCCCTACCAGCCCCCCTCGCTCACTCGGCCGCTAAGGGTGAGCCAAAATTGGGGGCACTCTGCAAGGGCGGGGCCCCAACAAAGGACCCCTTCCACTAAACCAACCCCTGGGTGGAGTTAGTATCCCTTATATATTTTAGAATCGGTGCCCCTCGTCTTCAGAACTCGCTCTAGCTTTGAGCTACGAGGATCTATTCGAATTCATCTCCGCTCTGGAGAAGTTCCTTTCCTATATTGAAAGTTTTCAATTTTCCTTTAATTGTGCTGAGTCGTCTTTGAAATTACTTCTGAGGACTGTGGATTATCGTGACTGTGAATGTGCATTTTATTTATAAGACTATCGTGAAAAGTGAAGAATACAATTGACAGAAGATATTGAGAAAAATATCAAGATGTCGCGAAGCTTCCTGGTGGATTCCCTGATTGGAAATAATTCGCCGCCAAGTTATCCACTGCCTTACTATGCGGGGAATCAATTGCCGAATTATATGTTCAATTTGTTTAACTTGGGTCTTGGATATCATCCGGTGAGGCCCGTTCCGAGACCACCAGCTTTGCCGGTTGTTCCTCTTCAACTATGTGGTCCTCAAAGTATGGTGGGACTTCCAATGCATGGACAGAGCCCTCCTTCGCCTTTGAATACATCTGCAAGCAGAGCATCAGGTAATTATTTTTTTATATTGTTAACATTTTTTATTTTATTTTAGGATGTGTATTTATTAGATGAGTTTGATTCTGAAGACAAGAGGAGAGAAATAGGGTGGATCGGGGCAGCGGCATCCATAGTCGGAATATAAAGTTTACAACATTATTTAAAATACTTATAGAATTTAAAAATAATCTGACAGACAAAATATTATTTTATCATGTGATTATGAAAATTCAACATCATTTGAGTCCAAAATATATCAAATTTAGAAAATAGTTGGGGTTTATTTATCCGAGTGGCGGCCACCAACAAAATAGTCTTATCCTAGATATCAATATTTTTCATAACAATCATTTTGCATTCTTACTGCTGTGGATAAAGTAAACTATTTTAACTGATTTCAATTTACAGAAATAGATCTGAAATATTTTGAGTGATTTTCTATTCAGTTTTGAATTCACAACTTTGTGATTATCTCTTAAAGTTGAAATTCTGCTCGACAAATTTTCTTTTCTTGATTTAACTAAAATGTTTAGTAATTCTTTTTTTAGTTAAATATTCATTTTAGGTTCTGGCATTTATTGTATTATTTCCAATATTAAGTTAATTGCAAAGTGAAACTCTAGTAATTTATAGTATTTATAGTAATTTATTATACATTATTTGTTTCTAATTTTCATTTTAACTTCATTTTTTACATGAAAACTCTTCAATTATTTTACTTTTGAAGTCTTTAGTTGAATTCTAGTTATTTATATTCTATATAACCTAACAATAATTCTATGATTTCGTAATTTTTATAATTCAGGTTTTACTTTAGCTTCAACAACATGCATTTTAAGTTATATCTTTGAAATTTTTATTTTTTGTTAATTTTAATTTGTAAATTTTTCTCACATTTAGCTCCATTCCAAACAGAAATCCAGTATCTCTGTCGAAATGAAGGCATTATATTGAGATTAAATCAAAATTTTAATTTCTCTGACGTCAATTTTAAAAATAAAAAAAAACATTTAATTTCGAACATGAAAATAAGAAACCCCTTTTGAGTTTGGCAATTTAATGTTTTCTGGAAGTTGATTTTTCAAACAATCACTGTTTTCGGGAAGTGGATCATTCAGCAATTTTCTATTTTTAATTATTTAAGAACTCTGGAATTCACTAATTTCAGAAACAAATATTTTAAGTAGTTTTATCTTATTGCGAGAGTTTTCCATTTTCGAGAAACTTCTGTTTCGTTAATTAGTTTTTCGGTATTTTGTACATTCGGAACATTAAGAATTTAATTTCTTTTAATTTTAATCTTTATTATCTTTAAATATTTAATTCATAAATACTGAAATGTTCCAAATTCTATTGTGAATATTTGTGTTTGTTGAATTTTTGCTATATTAATCTTAAACTTAAACAACAATCCAGTTAACCTTTCCAACTAATCTAATCACATCTGATTTTATCTAATAGAAGAATGAACGATCTCAGAGATACATTTTTAAAAGATCTAAGAGATGCATTTTTTTAAATACCAGAAGTTTAATATCTAAAACCCAATTGTTCTTTTTGTTACAGATTTATCGGCATGTAATACATCGCCCTCACGTCACAGCAATTCGCCAACCCCTCCACCGAAATCACCCAACTCCATCAGCAATAGTTCGAAACGGATCAGAACCGCGTTCACCAGCACTCAGCTCCTCGAACTCGAACGAGAATTTGCAGCCAATATGTATCTCTCCCGTTTGAGAAGAATCGAGATCGCAACCAACTTGCGCCTCTCAGAAAAACAAGTCAAGATATGGTTCCAGAATCGCCGAGTCAAGTACAAGAAGGAGGACCTTCCTTCCGGCCAGAGCCAAAAATGTTGCTGCTTGAGGACATGTGGAAAGAAGAAGGACGGTTGCGCTGAGGAGAACCAGAAATGCGAGAGTGCTGAGCTGGAAATGCATAAGAGGGAATTGGAAGAAGATGAGGATATCGATCCCATCGATGATGAAGAAGATGAAGGTAGTGAATCTGGGAAGCAGGGAAAACTGAAGGAGAGACGGACCTCGGAAAAGTCGATCGATGATTCCAAGAGCACCGGAAACGTGGATGGATCCGAGTTTCCGCTGGGTCGCATTTCCTACGCTGAGGAATTTCCTCTCACAAACTCTCCAACATCCGCAGGCATACAATTAGATGCAAAATCCAACTGGCTTCCTTATCGGTATCCGACGGTAGTTGCAAACTCCTTGCGACAAGTTGACGATTCAACTAGGGGTTGCAAAAGAGCCCTGGATTGCTTCCAAGATTCGACACAACAGGATAAGAGGAAACGGAGAATTGACTCTCCTCCTTATTCCACTGTATTGATGCAAACGACCATCAGCACTCCAGTTTTCACAAGCTTGTCCTGCACCAAACACACGGTGGAGCATATTGTCAATTCCTAATTTTTATTTTTTAGTAGGAGTTTTTTTGGATAAGATATTTCATTGTGTTTTTCATTTGATTTCAACTATTAATGATATAAGTCAGTTTTAAGTAGTGGTTGTTCCATCGTTCATTATATTAAAGCAGAAATTAGACTAGGAAACATATTGTGTAATAAGCTTTGTTGAAGAAGCTTACAAGAACAGAAGATAAAATTTAATCACATTTGTATTTTGAATATTGAAGAAAAGTTAGAATTAAAAAAAAGAATGTTAATAGACTTTTGCTGAGAGAGGCTGTTTATTGTACTTAATAATAATACTGAAATTTTGTCTGTTGAAATTTATATCAATACACAAATAGGATTGCTCAATGAAATTTTGTAAATATTGTATATAGATATCTGTAAATATTTTTGTACGGAGAGATCAGGAGGCATTTTTAAGAATAAAACGCAGATCGTTATTTGATAAATCTTTGTACTTTTTGACTTTTATAACATAGTTTATCCCTTCCTTACCTCCAAATAGTTGAAGTTAAAACATCATTTAAAATATTCGGTAGATATTTTTATTATAATTTTTTTTAGTTTCTCAACAATCTTAGTTTTTGTGTTCTTGATAATCAGTTAATAGATGCTGAGATAAAGAAATGTTCAGAACTTGTGCTGAAAGTGGTTTGAGTAATAAAAATTCTATTTAGTCTTTTTTTTAGTCACAAATCGCGCAATATTTTTATAGTAAACAAATCTATTTTTAATTATAAAGGCAGAAAAGTTAGATCATTTGAAACAGTTCTATAGAAAAGACTCCTTACTCTTTTATGATATTTAGATCATTCGCACAAAAAATGTAAAAGATCCATTTTTCAGAAAAAATGCTCGTGGTTATAAGCATTTTTCTTCCAACATAAAACTTTTTTTTATATAGGCTAGAATGAAAAAAAAATTGGGTAACATGAAGAAGTCGGGTTTTCTGTTACACTGCCGGCGGAAATTATCTACAAACTTTTTTTTTTGCTCTTGCTAATGTGCTTAAATTTTATGATATCGCAATATTTTATTGTTTCACTAAAAATATCACCAAACGTAATAAAATTCCAATTCCAATTTGTAAAAAGATATTACAAAAAAACATCAAATTCCGATGATTTTGAAAATTTAAAATAAATGTAAATAATACACATTTGTTCAAGCTCTTGATCTCATTTTAAAGGTGACTTTTCATATTATTTTGATCATTTATTAAAATATTTTTAGATTTTTTTCTAGATTCTATAACCTAGGATCAAACTCTGTGCTAAAAAGTCGAAAAATTTAAGAAAATTACGTCATTCACCAAATGATTTTAAAAAATTAAAAATCTAGTGAATGTGTTTGGAACCAGGATTGACACTAAATTTCTAATAATTTTTCCAACTTTTAATATAATTTTAAAATCTAAACTATTTTTAAAAAATAATAACAGTTGCTAAAAAAATTATTTTTAAAAATTACAATTGGTAATTTTAAAATTTTTGTACAAATCGGTTAAATTTTTCGCGTTTCATCTCGACTACAATATGCTAGATAATCAAGTTTTAAAACATAAAGTGAAATATCTTAATTTTGTTATAAAAACTGAAATAGCTTTAAAAATAATTATTAAATCAAAATTTTCTTAAAAAATACACTGGAGCTTAATTTGATACATGTATTCTAAAATTTTTATATGGATCAATTGAACATTGAAGGCTGTAGGTCGATGGATTTTCTAAAACTAATAATTTTAGCCACACAAATTAATTGATTAAATTAAATTAATTTCATTTTTTATTTATAAGATTTCGCAATATCGCGAATTTTGATTTTGATTTTAGCGTAACAATCATTATTTTTTAATTTTCACTTTTTGATGTTTAAGAATGTCTTTACTTTATTTTTTTCTATAATTAATTCCATTTTAAGTAAAGAGTCATTATTTGCCAGGCATCTCTTATTTATATCAATTATATAAGAATTAAATGAGTTGTATTTTATTAGTTAGCCGAATAAGTAGTAATAAACTTTTGTACCATAAAGTAAATAAGTTTCTAATTGAAATCCGATTGTCGGTTTCTGTGCTCCATAAATCACGAAGAAGAATATAAGACTCTAAATGGGGTCTAACTTCTCAGAAGTTTCACCTTGCCATAAAATTCCAAACGGGGAGTCTTGGGAAAAACGTTGCTGGCGACCAACTGTCTGGCTGGCAAGTTCATGAAAAAGGAACCAGAGAAGAGTAAAAAAGAAACGAAGCTAAACTGAAAACTCAGGTAGATGAGAAAAATTTTGTCGTAAAGTTTTTTTACATCGAGAAATCAAATTCTAGTGGCTTTCACACATTTTTAGTTTAAAGGTTACTTTATCCAGAAATAGATACTAAATGTTGTGAATGATTATTTGACCGATTTATTTTTTTAGATGCTAAGAGTCTGTTATATTTATTTACATATTTTTCTTAGTTTCAGTAATTTTTTGAAAAGCTTTTCTCGAAAAGTGAAAAAGATTTCGACTTGTTCAATGAGTTAAAAAATATTGAATTTAAATTCACAGAACAACTCGATCAGGAAAAAATGGTGAGTCAAAAAATGATCTTATCTTTAAAAACATTTTTTTATTCGTGGCATAACGATAAAGGAAGCAAAGTGCTCGTGAATGAGTATCATTCGATATTATAATGCACAAAGTGGAAACACTCGAGATCGAATTTACAGTTGAGGGTCCGCGGTCTAAACCTGTTAACTGAGATTTTTTCGCAATTGATTTTTGTGCATTTTCTGGGACATTTTTTATATGCAGTTAATATCCTGCAAGCGAAACGGAAAAATTCCTTTCAGTTTCTCTTTAATAGTTCTGCGATCTAAGCCTGTTAACTGCTTATGCCGCCTTATGGGAAATTCGTGCTTTTTCTCACATCGGCTCAGTTTACTCGTAAAATAGGGCAGGGAGACACATATCAGTGTGTGTACAGTTAAGTGTATGTGTGTGTCGAAAGTTTTTTGCGGCTACTTTCACGTCATTTTCGACATTGACGTCTACATATCGCTGCAAAGACAAAAGTGAGCTACGCGTCTCGATTACTAACTCTCAGTAAATTTTTGCAATTAACTATTACAATTTTTTCAGGCTCATCTATGTTCATCTATAGAAAACCAGCGGTAGAACACTGCAGATAACAGGTTTAGACCACTGCCCCCCTTGTAGATATTATATGAATAGCTTTCAATTGTCATACAACGTTTAATTTTGATTCAAATGTTATAAACTTAAGGTGTATTATTTTTCTCTAGTAAATGTATAAAAAAACATTAACTTTTTTTTAAACATTGAAAATTGCAAAAATAACAACGATGTTCCTTTGCCGTGTAAAATTTCTGAAATGTTAGTTAACAGGTTTAGACCGCGGACCCTTCAGTTAATTTGATGAATTTGTTGCAGTACTTAAGATTTTACTTAAAAAGTAACTTAAAAGTACATAGAAAAATTGAGGAGTATTTCTACTTCCCAAGGAAAGCCTTTTTTTGCGATACCCTACAAGACATGCTGTTTTCTTTATTTTAATCTGACAATGAGTAATTGCTTTATCATATGAATTATCCACAATTAGTTAGCTTTAAATTTAATAGTTGAATTGACTAATTCCCTCAGTGGAATCTATTAAATCATTGATTAGAATTAAATAATTTAAAAAAGGAAGCTACTGATTGGATCATTTAAAATGACTGAATTGATCAATAAGGAGTGCTTTAAGTAACCAGTTTCTGATGTGCTCATACTAAACCAAGAGTATTAATTTGCAGCGGTTTTTGACTGTTTTAAATCATTTAACTAGCTCTTAATTCGATTTCGAGGAAGCATTTGTGATATTTCAAATAATAGACAAACTAATGTTTTCATTTTGATTAATTTAAAAATACAATTTTACAAAAAATACAAAATCACAAAATAATACTAAATTCTTTTTTAAATACAGTTACAAATTAGAAAAATCAAATTTAATAATTAAAAAGGTAATTTTTTGAGCTGGAAAAGGGAAAGAGGGAATTCTGTCGCCGCCTATCCCTTTCCCAGCTTTATGCTGAGTTCATTGAAATTAAGAATAAGGGTTCCAATTTAGAAAATTAATACAAAAATTACAAAAAATAATACTATTACAAACCCTATCAATCTCTGCCAGAATTATTTTATTTTAGAATTCATAATCTTTTCTATTCATACATCAAATTTGATTTATGTCTATGAAAAAAGTTTTTCTGTTTAAAACAAATGTTTCAGATATTACGAATGAGCATAACTTCCCTATACTCTTCAACAAAGTGTATTAATATTGTAGGTAAATCCTTTGGTCAATCCATTTGCATCGAATCAAAGAAAGTTGACTATAAAAAACCGTGTTTTTCAAATATTATGCATTACCATAGCTTTCTTTCTCTTCAATGAAATTGATCAATGATATATGTCAATCGATTGGCATTGAACCAAGGAATCTTTTTTATTCTTGCATCAACTTTGAATTATGTTAAAGAAAAAATTCTTACTATAAAAGCGCGTTTTTTCGAACATTATGCATTAATATTTTTCAATAAAATGTGTAAATATCATAGGTCATTCACTCATTCTACTCGTCTCGAATCAACACCTTTTTTTATTCTTGCACCAACTTTGAATTATGGCAATGAAAAAAGTTTTACTTGCAAAATTTTGTGGAGAAATCCGTCTATTAGTTTCAAGATATTAGTGTTGAAAATAAGCCCTTCAAACTTCATCAATTTATCAGTAACTGTAATAATCATTGATTTAAGTAATCAGTAATTAATCAGCATTTATCAGTAAGTTATCGTGTTCACAAAAAAGTGTACCATCTACACACACACATCTGGAGAATTGGTTAGAACATTGTATTAAACACTTTTAAATTTTTGAACGTTTGATTAAATAAATAAGAAAATTTTCGAAAATGTTACCATTACAAAGCTTCCTCTATGTCTATATACGGATACGGAAGCAAAAATGTTTGTCACTCCTAAATAAAAATACGGATTTCGAGTCCAATAACCACATTCGAAATTGGATACTGTCCCAAACCGCTCTGGTTATTCAAAATAAAAAGCACGCATATATACACTATGCAGCTTAGTATAATACCATTCGCCTAAAATCTAAATGTCATTGAGCAATGGGAACTGCGGTTGTAATCTTCCCTGCCCCTTTTCCTGCGGCTCATTCGGGATCGGGGGTGCAGTATCATCGATTGCGGTCTGCGCTATTTACAACGAATCAACTGCAGTCAGAGGGTCTGGAAAGGGCGATTTAAATGCGAAAGTGTTCCCGCGGGAATTCGGGGCTGGGCAATATTCTAGAAAGAAAAAACTTGCAAACGCTAGGTTCCTTCCAGTGTCAGTGGCGGACGTTCATTCAGGTTATTCACTTCATTCACCCCAGCATAATGTATAACTCATACCTTATGCTGTATGGACGTAAATTCCGAAAATTTGTCGAGAGGGCCCCCACTTTGGGTTAAATTTAAGGTAAAACGTAGTTAATGGTGTTAAGGACCAACCGACAATGTCACTCTCAAAAGTGCCACAATGGCACACTTGTGTCGCCAGGCGAAAGACCTAGCGGGCGGTCCGGTGCCTTTTTTCGACCCCGACTTGACTCTGCTTCTGTATAGCTGCATAGTATTATAGTGTTGTATAGTATAAGTATATAATACTATACTCGTATAGGTATTTCTTCGTCCATTCACGGTAGCTCGAGAGGAGAGAATGGAGAATCGCGTAGGGATCTTCCATTCAAAAAATACGCCAGTGCTGAATGGAGGATACTCCTGGAAAGTTGAAAAGCTTGTCCGAAAAAATTGTCACCCTCGCATCGCTCTTGACACACTACAATTCACAGGTCGGCTCGTTTGATAACCATCCCTGTTAAACGCCGTTTAGTGATTTCAATGACTTTCCGCTTTTCGGAGAAAACGTCCCGCGAATGGAAGAAACTTGAACTTGTCAGGAGATCCGGCAACACGTAATTTTAGTGTGAAGACCACAAGGAGTGCACAATTGGCCCTTTCAGCTTTCCTACTTCCTAAGTACGAAAAAATTCAGAGAGCTTTGTTAGTTGGGAAGTAAGTTCGACCACCGAGTATGCGAGGAAAATTAAGGTCTTTTCAGAATAATAGGATGTCAAGTGGGATCCGGAATTTATTTGAGTCAAATGGTACTTTTTCGTTCCCACGCTTTCCTAATGAGGAATTCATGCCTTTCGAATAAAGTTACAAAATTTATGTTTGGAAAGTGTATTTTATTTTGTGAGAGGAAAATAACTTTAGCGGATTGCACATTTGTTTTGATACCGGCTGGTTACTTTAGGCGAATTTCTTTATTGATAAATTCAGTCATTTTTAATTATCCAATTCGAAACTTCTGCTGCTCGGATAAATAATTTTTGATGAATAATTGAATTGATTTTATTTAGAGAATCAGTCTATTTAACTAATAAAGTTGAAGCAATCAAATAGTGACTAATTTTGTTGATAAAGCAATTACTTATTGTCAGATTAAAAAGGAGAAAACAACATGTGCAATAGGGTGGTCCAAAAAAGGTTTTTCATGACAAATGAAAATGATTTTTAATTTTTCATTGAATATATAAATTAAATAATGAAGTTGGACCCCTGGAAGAAATCGATCAGTTGATTCTCCTCAAAAATTGTAAAGGTAAGATACATTTTTCAGTACAAACAGAACATTTTTCTCAGTTCCCGATGTACTATAAAAATAATTAAAATTTAAATTTTTTTTTTAACACAAATAATATTAGCCCAAAAATCCTATTTTTAAAAATATTCTCACTAAAAAAGTTACATTCTTTGTATATTACAATTCACAATAAATTTGTAAAATTTTTCTTTAACAAAACATTAAGACAATAAAATCTATATGAATCATGACTGGTAAAAAAGAAGAAATTTGGTAATTATTATGTTGCAATATTCTTAACATTAGAAAAAATTTACTTAGGTATACAAATAAAGAATAAAAAAATTCTTTAAGATGAGAATTTTTTGTTTGAAAATAGCTATAAACATTCTTTCGAATTATATCAATTAGATGCCTCCCCTTTTTTTAAAAATTTGTGGTTTATAGAGTCTGATTTTTTTTGTGACAACTAAAAAAAATTGTTCAAGTACTGATGGGATTTCTGTGCCAAAAAAGTATCGCTTAAATAGGACTAAAATATCAAAAAAGTTAAAAAATTAGTGTCCTTTTTCACCAGTACCTTTTTAGTACAAAATTACCGGAAATTTCTCACTCAAGCTTTTTATGGAAAATTTTCGAATTCCTAGATAACTTTTGGGACTTTTTACAAAAGGTTCTTCTCAAATTTTGAAAATTTTATAAGATATTA
>JAAAKG020055878.1:0-18110 GCA_010014905.2 Druon quercuslanigerum | reverse complement strand
TACAAAGAGATAATGAACAAAGATACAGAGGATTTTTAAAAAAATGAGTCCACCGCTCTTTCTGATTCCCCTTACAATTAACCTGTATGGGTAATTCCGAAGAAAGCCGATTATGAGGGTAACAAAAAATGGAGGGTCGTTATTGATTATAGGGCCTTAATGAAAAAACTGTTGTGGACGCTTATCCTCTCCCAAATATCACCGAGATTTGAGACCAATTCGGGGGAGCAAAATATTTTGCTGCACTTGATTTGGCCAAGGGTTTTCATCAAATAGAAGTAGAACCAAAGGACCGTTATAAAATAGCTTTTTCAACTCAATTTGGACAATATGAATTTAACAGAATGCCATTCGGATTGAAGAATGCTCCTGCAACTTTCCAGCGATTGATGGATAAAGTATTAGCGGGTATACAAGGCAACGAATTGTTCGTATACATTGATGGCATCGTAATGTACGCGAAATCGCTTAAAGAGCATATTGAGAAACTCCATACATTGCTTGGAAGGCTGAAAACCGCGAATTTGGTTCTGCAACCCGAAAAAGGCAAATTCTTAAGTAAATAAATTATATATCTAGGTCATATTATTACTCAAAACGGGGTCAAAACAGACCCAAAGAAGTTGCAGGCCGTGATGAAATTCCCCCAACCCAAAATTGGAAAATCGTGACGCAGTTTTTGGGATTAGCAGGGTATTATATTATATTATAGACGGTTTGTTTTCGAATTTGCTAAAATCGCAAAACCTTTAAATAGTATACTAAGAAAAGGGACACCTTTTGCTTGGACCACGCAAGTTCAAGCAGCCTTTGAAAAACTGAAAGAAATTTTATTTAGTCAACCGATTTTACAATACGCGGATTTCAATAGACCTTTTGTGGTAACCGCAGATGCTTTGGAATATGCCTTAGGGGTTGTATTAAGCCCAGGGCCTACAGGAAAAGATCTACCTATTGCATACGCATCTCGTGCCCTACAAGGAGCCCAGCTTAAATACAATGCAACCGAAAAGAAATTGTTCGCAGTAATTTTCGCGATATATCAGTTTAGGCCATACATTTATGGGCGAAGATTTACGTTGGTAACGGATCACCCTCAATTAGTATTGTTGAACCAACTGAATGACCCAACTCTGAGATGAAGATTGGCTAGGTGGAAGGTGAAGCTGCGTGAATACGATTTTGAGGTAATCCATAAACCGGGGAAGAGTAAACTCCAACGCAGCTGCGTCGTCGAGAAATCCAGTCGAAAATTATAATGAAGATGAGTTATTGGAAATAGATTCAGATGGTTCTGGAGATGAAGAGTGGGGCGGCGTGGAGCGCGCACCCTTACCTGTCCCGCCGGTTATCTTTCGGAGAAAGAAGAGAACGGAGATATATATATAACGAATATCCAGAGCAGAGATTGTTCTTGTCTCCCTCTTTGTTGGTAGATATTGAAACGAGTGGATGCGACTCTGGGGACGCCCAGATAAGTGCTACTTCCTCAATGAAGACTAAAGTAACGGAAGTGTAGGTAGAAAAATCGGATGAAGATCTAGGGGAAACCACTCTCCATGGTTAGTTGACGGCCCCGCTAATGAATGTGTGTCGATGCCTTAACTTGAGCTCAAAAGCAAGCATTTTGCCTATGGTACCCACAGTGTTGCACTGCCAAGAGAGCAGTGAGATTGGTTCCCACCTAGTAGAGATTGTAGAGTGGCCTCGGTACCCACAGTGTTGCGTTGCTGAGAGAGCAGTGGGGTTGGTTCCCACCTTCTAGTGTTTGGAAAGAGGCGAAAGATAAGGCAGGGGTTCCTTGATAGCGAGATGAAAGAGCGGGTGGAGAAGGCGAACCTAGATAGTAATAACGATAAAATTTATTTATCTATAGAAGAGAAGGAACGGGAGGGGTGCAAGAGCAATATAGAAGAAGTAGAGTTCGAAACGCCAGTTTCAGCAAAAGATTCGTAGCCTGGGAAGAATTGACTCTACCCTTTATTTAAACTGTCTAGGGAACATTTGTGGATGAGAGAACACCATTTAATAAATTTTTGTTTATGCGCAATTCTGAATTTATCAGAATTAAAGATTAATTAACTCTTAACTAACTTAATTAACTTAAGATTAATCAATTAAACTCGTGGAGTCAACTGGTTTTGGCAGGAAAGCAAATATCTGCCATCAGAATTTGCCCAAGAAAAAGTGCCCATAACTTTTAATAAATTAGCAGACGATATTTAAAATAGATTAATAGATTCAGAATCCCTGGCCCATGCGCGATTAGAATCTGCAAAAAAGAGATGCAAGGTTTATTATAACAGAAAGCTGAACAAAATGATTTTCTACGAAGGACAGTACATTGACCTTTTAATCGAAAAGAGCGGAAGCAAGTTAGCAGATCATTATGAAGGTTCTTTTAAAATTACGCGAATTACTAACTATTACAATGTTGAAATCTTAAAACGCGATGGTACAAAGGTAATTGTGCACATGAATCGGATTAAGTACGCCTTCCTCCGATAAGAGTTAGTTAATAAATTAATAAATTTAAGTTGTGATTAAAAGTTATGTAGCCCCGAGTTGAAAATACCATATAGATCAAAGCAAAAATGAAAACCACTACTTAACGCACTAAGCAAAGGAAAATGCTATGTCCCTAAAATCGGACAGAATCACTTTTCCAAAAAGAAATTTTTTCAAAATTTTCCCTCGCAATAAATGCGAATACTTTTTGCAACGTTTCTGAGTTCTCTACGCGGTAAATGCTCAAAAATCGAATTACAAATTCACTGAAACTCTAAGTTATTGATAAAAGAACTGATTAGGCTGGTCTTTTCACTCTTTGGACTAAAGAAGATTAATATCCTTCCCTCATTAATAAAAAAAACCCTTCATCAAGTTTTTAACGATTTATTTGGAATATCCCTAA
Source organism: Druon quercuslanigerum (assembly GCA_010014905.2). NCBI lineage: Eukaryota > Metazoa > Arthropoda > Insecta > Hymenoptera > Cynipidae > Druon > Druon quercuslanigerum. The sequence goes on along the minus strand of JAAAKG020055878.1, from coordinate 15,196 downwards.
TCAATTCAAATTTCCCTGCATTGATTTTCAGGATTGAATTCGGACTTTAATTAATTAATTAAAATCCATTAAGTTCCCAGAGCGTCGCTCGATGGTCTACTTTGGAAAAACTTGAGTTTCTCATAAATCCATCCCAATATTGCCCTTTCTTAGGTCAATCTTTGGATAATTTATAATAATTATAATAATAATAATAATAATTGCATAATTTATCTTAAATACTCATTTGATTAATTTCATTTTAATGAACTTAAAGTTTATTCTTTATTTTGTAAATATTAATGAAAATATTTTTGATTTTAAAGTAAATTACTCATCAAAATCTGAAGGTTTTGGTAAATTTATTCTAATAATTAAAATTTAAAATTCATTTTTTAATCTCTTCTTTCGAGTCTTTGTCTTTTAATTGGTTGAGAACCTTTTTAATTCATTTCTCATTTGATCCAGTTCTTAGGGATTTTCCCTTTGTAATATTAGCAGTATTATCAGCAGTACATGCTTGGGTATTACGAACAAGTACCACTGTAGAATCAGCGCCAAACAGCCTTGGTGCTTTTTTTATATGTTTTGCTTAAACACTTTACCCTATTAAAAATTCTGACGTATAACTCATTCATCATCGTGAAATTGCTCACGTAGGATCATACCAAGGTACTTTAGATGTTCTTATACAGGAACCAATACAGGAATAATTTTGATGTATATATAAGTTGACACAGGATATTACAAAGGTTCCTGGACAGAAATCTGTACACAGGGAAATTTTATTTGTGTGATTTTAATTATATTTATTTCTAAATTTGCACAACTCTGCGTAAACATGCGCAGTTATTGAGGCCAATCAATATAGGTACCATAAAATTTCTAGCCACTCATCCGATGAACTCGAACCACACATACTCGTCACATGCGCACCGTGCGCGTGGGTGACCTGGGCACCTGGGTAAAATTCTATGTTAGCTATTTCACGATGACCAGGAAACTGTACATGAACCTACATAAGATCCTTGTCGTTTTTCCTTGAAGGGGAGTCATACGTCAGAACCCACATAGGAATCCTCATAGGATCGTTTACAGTTTCTTGCAAAGTTCCTATGTAGGATTCTATACAGGATTCTAGATAGGAATTTTCAACAGGGGTGTACGATGTCGTTTACGATTTGCAGTTTTTTTTATTAACAAAATTTAGTTATTGTATATATTTAATTTATTGCAAACTTGAGGGCAATTATAGAAACGGATGACTAAGCGGCCTTTTCCCGGATGGGTTTGCAATTAATAATTTCATTTATAATACATGTGGATCAAAGAAGCACATTTATTGAGTAACTCCAGGTATGTACATGTGTAAGAAACAACTACCAATTTAATGTTAAAGAATCACATTTATTGATTAATAAGGAACACGGAGATACAATTTGAACTTTCGGTAGTCAAACATTCCAAACATCCCGTCATCGTGATACTACGCCGATCACAGTTGGCCATCATGGCTTCTAAGGGATATTTCGCAGGAGGAGAAGGGTCAAGGTCAATACCACCAGTGGATGAAGCACTGCAAACACAAAACAAATTTTCAGTTTTAATTGATTGATAATTAATTGACCTAAAATGACCTAAGAAAGGGCAATATTGGGATGGATTTATGAGAAACTCCGGTTTTTCCAAAGTAGACCATCGAGCGACGCTCTGAGAACTTAATGGATTTTAATTATCAATTAATTATCAATGCCAATTATCATGCCACATTGTGGATGATATGTCGCTTGATCGTAGTCTACCAGTTCCACACAGGTAGCTGCGCTACTTTAGCCGCAGTCTACCTGTAGGATGCCTCGGTAGTTACGCGCTCTAAGTCGTAATCTACACTGCATAAATTAGTATCAGCTTCAATGTAGCAGCAATATACACTCAGTTACGACCTGCTTCTCATTAAGTAAACAGACTCACACTCTTAGTTAAATCCTGGTTTCAGCAGGCAGATGCACACATAGTTGTATACTGTCTAATGCTTTTGATTCTACCATTTCTGGGCTTGGAATGTATCATTCGGTAGTTACGCTGTCAATGTCGAAACCTACCCTCTCAAGTTATCTGACAGCAGCCAAGATCTCGAAGTCACAGCCTGCTCGTCAAGTTTACGACATTACCTCTTAGGTAGACACATTCTCGAAGTTTTGACCTACGTTATACTGACATCGTTCATACCGGCAACCTACCATTTATTTCTACCGTTAATCAACATGAGCATCTAGCCACAACGCCCAAGGTGCTCCAGCGCATACACCCCTCGATAACGGCGTTGACAGCGAGTGGAACCATTGATTTCTGCCACTTCTTAGCGGTCATTATCCAGACAATGTGAGATTTTGAACGGTCCTTTCCATTTTGGAACCAACTTCTGACTGTTTCCGGTGCTTGCAATAGAAGAGATTTGAACCAACACCAAATCTCCCGGAGAGAATTTAACGGGAACACTCATTTTTTGTGAAAATTCTGTTTCTGTTCCACCTGGGCTGTTTAAATGCGCTCAACGAGTTCCTGACGCAACGCAGTGGCATCGATAGGGTCCAAAATGTCCTCGTTGTCATTATAAAGGCCAATGCGATAGTCCAGGTTTACTTCGCTGGAAGTGACACTCAATATACTGTTAACAGTGCCGTCGATGCCAATCTAAATATTCATAATGTTAAGGTCCCATTCGTGCTCCTCGTCGTTAGCGCCCATAGTTGCTTGTGCACTGAGGACAGTGGCACTTAGGACAGTTGCCTCTAGGCATGCCCACTGCAGTCAGGTGATGCTTGATATTAAATTCAGCACAGAAGTCCTGGAATCGTTTTGAATCGAAAGCTCTACCCCTGTCTGAGATAATGCGTTTTGGGGCTCAAAATTTTGTCATTACATCCCGCAATTTCTCCACGACATACTTAGTTTTCGTATCTCAAACTGCATAAACAAATGTGAATTTTGTATTACTTCACCTATTACCAAAACCTGGGAATTTCCTTTAGGATGAAGATATCTCGGCTTCCTACCGGAAGTTCTCTTATGAAACATGCAATTAATGCAGGCTCGAATATATTTCTTGATGAATCGTCTTATTTGAGGGAACCAAAATTTAGACGCAACTAGCTCTAGGTTTTGTCTAAAGCAAAATAAACGAGATCTTCGTGATTCATTCACACAATTTGCCAGCGGGCACCTTTTGGAATTACCCCCTATATCTGTCTTCTGTTCTACGGTATACCTTACCCCTGCGATGCAGTAATTTTGAAATATGTGCTTGTGGCCCTCCCTCCCTCTGATGATAGGACCACATTGTTGGATTTAAATTCTGCATCAGTTTCTTGTAAGGCTAATAACCAGACATGATCCGAAATGACTGTTGCGGAAACTTGTACATTGTGTTCCAGCGGATTGCGACTCAGAGCATCTACGTATGCCATTTGCCGATTAGGACGAGCCGCAATAGAAACGTCGAAACCCTGTAAGTTTTGTAACACCCAACGACCTATTCATAGATTTAGAATCTTTTTCTGCAGAGCGCTTTTTGTTGTCTCCTTTCTCGTATTTTTGTACCAACATCCCTGCTAATCCGAGTCGACTGGCATCTGTATACAAAACACTGGATCTCTCGATATTAAATAGGAATAAAATGGGTTTGGCCATTATATGGCCTTGTAGCATTTGGGATGAAGCTTGTTGAGTCTCCACTCAGACTCATTCCTGTTCCTTACGTAACAGCGCTGTCAATGGCCTTGACTTTTCTGGAAATCCTTCCACAAATTTGCGGAAATGACCTACAAGTCCCAGAAATTATCGAACTTGATGTATATCTTTAGGGGCTGGGAATTTCTCGATACATTGTATCTTCTGTTCACAAAGTTCAATCGTTCTGCCTCGAATTTTATACCTTAAATATAATACCACCGTACGAGAGGGGATTAGCACATCATCGAGATACAATAAAACTTTATTGAATCACAAATCTCCCAAGATGTTATCTATGGTACGTTGAAAAATAAACGGAGCTGTGCAAAGTCCGAATGGCACTCTTGTATATTCGAATTTGCCCTCAGGGGTTACGAAACCTGTAAGCCTAACAGAAGATGGTGCGATGCTAATCTGGTGATATCCAGATAAGAAGTCTGAAGTAGAAAAGAAGTGGCTACTAGCTGGCGATCCAACAAATCTTCAATTATTGGTAGGCAGTCGGGATCTCTCTCTCTCTCTCTCTCTCTCTCTCTCTCCGTCTCTCACTATTGTCTTATTAAGGGCGCGATAGTCAACGTGAAGACGCTCCTTCCCATTTTTCTTAGTAGTCAGTAACGCGGGGCTAGAATATGGGGATCTTGAATAACACCGAGTAGTTCTTGCGCGTCTTGTTGAATCACGTCCCTAACTCGATATTCAATTCCTGACAATCTTTGATCAAACAGATTTGGGGTGCCGAATAGAATTTCAAATTATCTCCAGTACGCTCCTAACATATTTGAAGACTTTCTGTGACACTCTTTCCTACTAAAACTTCCACCCCAGGTGCACAAGTTTGCGTAATAAGCATCTCGATTTCCAAGGTTACCTCATCAATTTTTACTTGACAAAGAACAAACGTGTCGAAAGTTATTTCTTTGCCTCCGAATACTGTCAAAATAATACTTTTGGGAAGGGCCTTTGTTTTTAAGCGCAAAATTTCCGCTTGCCTTCCTGTTATCAGTGATCATTCGCTCCAAATATAAATTAAGACGGTCAGCGTTTCCCCGTTTAGGACACATAATTTGAAAAATGTCCTGTCTGAATCTTTCTGCCTGATCAAATTTACGGGTTTTTGTGACATTCAACCTGCGGTTGCTTTGTCTCGCTGTTCGATTTTTTCCGTCGGAAGCACACGTCAATATTGTTCCTGGTTCATTTGCAGTAAGTACATGTTTTTTATTTGTTCGGACCTTCGGTTTTCGTCGAAGTTCCCGGATATGTTTTCGCCACCGCCGTATCGCCTGGCTTTGTTCGAGTACAATTTTGATTACCCGTTTTCATCGATGTTTTGTCAGCACTTCTAAGGAATGCTTTTAGTTACACCGGATCTGTGATTTCCGACGCCTTTACTGCTAACTTTATAGACGGAACATCCACGTCACCGACAATCAGATCTATATCGTCACGATTTCGGATCGCATTCAATTTTTCGTAACAATATTCGAAAAGATTTTGGTTAAGTACTAGGAAAACTACTCAATAGTAGCTGTTTGTAGTCCAACCTGTTTTTTGGAACACTAAACAGCCTCTTATGCCAGGTCTCTGTGCTACCTTTTAGTTTGTTTGTAATTAAATGACATATGAACGCTTCATCCCAACGGTATATTTACGCGCGTTCTACCACTTTTCGCAGCCATGATTTTATATCGTCTATAAAAGGATTAAAACCACTTACGTCTTTGTCTTGAACCGACACTCCGTAGCGTTGACTGGTCATCCGGTTTAATTGTGCCAGTACCGTACTCACAGTATCCATTGGCCCTCACGAAGAACCATCCTTTTCCCTCCTCTGAGATGCCGAATCGATCGCATGTGCGCCAGCTTCCGGAGTCGACTGCATGTTTGCTATTACGAACTTCACTTCTTATTTATTTTTTTTTCACATAGTAAGTTTTATTTTGCCGTTTTCTATCCTTTTTCATCGTGATACTACGCCGATCACACATGTACGTTTACAAATCATTTCTTCTAAGGGAAAGAAATCGTTACATATATTAATTTAATACTATACTCTCGTAAGGCATATTCCACTTACCAGATTTCTAATTCACTCTTTTTTTGGACTGTACCAATTCCACACGAAATGAGACATAGAGCTGCGGACTTGGGAAAGTTAAAAAAGGGATTAATGAAAGTGTATGTATTATTATATTTTTTAACTACAAAAAAATTTGACGGAAACTTTTTTGTGATGGTATGAATGCATTAGCACATAAACGTACCTCAGTCACATTTCTTTACTTTCTTAAACTTTCAGGTGGCTATCGCATTTCGTGAATATCCTTATTTTTAAAGCAATAAAACAATTTTATACAAATATATTATAAAAAACATATCATTTCGATGTTTTTAGGAAATATTACTAATTACGTTCTTGGTCGATCCAGTGTGAATGGAAAAGCGAAACGATCCGTTCACTGAGTTTTAAATGCAATCTAAACTATCGGTGGAAATAAAGCGCCCAATTACAGAAATTTTATTTAAAAACAGGCCTATCATATAAAGTAACTAAGTCTGCGAAGAATTTAGTAAGAAAGATTTTTAAAACTCCCTTAGAAGGGTTATTAAACTTCGCTACAATTAGGTCCTACTTAAAGTATTTTCAAACAATATAGGCCGCGATAGCATGTGAGAAAAACTAGCCTGTTTTCCGTGTTTGAATGTAAAACTGTAAAAGCTGTAAAAAAATAGAAGAGACTTTAAATTTATGAGAATTTTATTTATTTTATATTTAAAGATAAATGAACAGATAGATCTAATATATATCTAAGGCTAAGCAGTTTTAAATTATTAATAAAAATACGTGGGCCCACATAGATTAAAGTATTAAGAGAAAATTAATATTATATAAAAGTACAAAGATACATACACGCGCTCTCACATTCGTTATTGAATCTTTCTGTATTCTCTAGGATCCTAAATAATTAAGAAAAAAAGATGAAGGTAGGTCGAAGGACACGCCTGGAAGTGTGGCATGATGTCCTTCTACCCTGCTAAAAATGTCGGATTCCGAAATTGGTCCGAAATTATCCGAAATCAATCCGCTTTAAAATTTTTTCCGATATATCCGATATAATCTGAAAACTGTAGGAAAACAGAATTTTCTGTGGTTATGTCCGGAATCTATCTGTACCATAAATTTCGACTCCGGTAAGAGTCCGACTTAATCAAAAATTAGTACGAATTTCAAAACCTGAAGTTTTTTTCGTTTAATTAAAAATGTAAAATAGTCCGGTGTAATCCGAAATTTATCTGCAGGTTTGAGTTGCCATTCGGTAAATTAAAGTGAAAACGAAAAATCGTCCGCTTTGGTCCGGATTCCTTCCGGTCAAAAACATCGAATCCGGGAATAGTCAGGTTCTATTCGCAATTAATCCGCCGGTTTGAGTTGTCACTCGGTGTAATTAAACTGAAAACGGAAAATCGTCCGCTTAAATCCGAGGGTCTTCCGGTTAAAAACATCGAATCCGGAAATAGTCCGGTTCTATCCCAAATTATTCCACAGGTTCAAGTTATGATTCGGTGAAATTAATGTGAAAACAGAAAATCGTCCATTTAAACTTTAAATCCTTACGGTCAAAAACATCGTATCCCAAAAAACTCCGGCTCTATCCGCAAATAATTCGCAGGTTTGAGTTGTCATTCGGTGAAATTAAAGTGAAAACGGAAAATCTTCCGCTTAAATCCGGAATCCTTTCATTCAAAAACATCAAATACGAAAAAATCCGGTTCTATTCGCAATTAATCCCCAGGTTTAAGTTGTCATTCGGTGAAGTTACAGCGAAAACAACAAATCGTCCGCTTAAATCCGAAATCCTTCCTGTCAACACATCGAATTTAAAAATAGTCTAGTTCTATCCGCAATTATTCCGCAGGTTTGAGTTCTCATTCAGTGAAATTAAAGTAAAAACGGAAAATCGTCCGCTTAAGTCCGAATTACTTCCGGTCAAAAACATCAAATCCGAAAATAGTCCGGTTCTATCAGCAATCATTCCGCAGGTTTGAGTTGTCATCCCGCGAAATTAAAGTGAAAACCGAAAATCGTCCGCTTAAATCCGAAGTCCTTCTGGTCAAAAACATCGAATCCGGAAATAATCAGTTTCTATTCGCAATTAATCCGCAGGTTTAAATTGTCATTCGGTGTAATTAAACTGAAAACGGAAAATTGTCCGCTTAAACCCTAAATCCTTCCGGTCAAAAACATCGAATCCGGGAATAGTCCGGTTGTATCTATATAATAGTGTTTAACATAATTTAAAAAAGTTCCCCTTTTTGACAAAATCGAGTGCGAAGCACGAAATGTATGAAGAGGTTCGTTAAAGAAAAAGGAACTTTAACAAAAGAGAATTCACAATCACCAAATTACAGTTTTCGATTTAACCGGATTAATCGCATCCGCCAGACCGAACAATACACGTACATGAACGGACACATTCCGGATTCATCACGTCCAAAAAATCGTACAAAGCACGGACATGACTGGATGCAATCCGGATTAATCGCATCCAGTAAACCGTACAAATTACGGACTCAACCGGAAACAATTCGGTTTTATCGCACCCGTCAGAGCGTACAAAACACGGACTCTACCGGACACAATCCGAATTTATTGCATCCGTCAGACCGTACAAAATACGGAGTCAACCGCACACAATGCGGATTTATCGCATCCGTCTGACCGTAGAAAAACGCACTCAGCCGGACACAATTCGGATTTATCGCATCCGTCAGACTGTACAAAATACTGATTCAAACGGATGATATTCGGATTTATTTTCTTGCTCCTTTGGCCGGACCAATTTCGGACACAACCGTATAGAATCCGGAGGACAAAAACCGGATCACTTTTCGGACAATTTCGGATAAATATCCGAATCCGGGAATTGTCCGAAATTTGTCTGGAATGTTTAGCAGGGTAGGATTTGGCAATGGTCCGCTCGGCTCATAGAGGCCAGTTAAAACCTCGCTTGCATGTTTCACGACCTATACTGTCTAATTATAAATTTACAACAAAAATGAGTTATATATAAAACAAAACCGTTTGCTAGTGGTCCTTTGGGTAGTTTCACACAATCCCTCAACATTTACGAATGACATCAATTGATATAAGTAATGCTGATTATCTACAGAGTTTGCTGTAAATAATAATAATAATAATTGTCAATATTTATATATCGGCTGTTAGACACAATGGCCTGTTTAAATAATTCTGACAATTTTATTGATTTTTTAATTAACTATTTTAAGTTTTAAAGGTGCAAACACGAGATACTGTCTAATACTCGATAATTTACTCTAATGTGTTTATAAAACCCTATATTGTAAATTTCTTTCAGTTTTATTTTTTTTTTCAATTTTAAAAGTTGTTGGTCTTAAAAGACTGTTGTTGTTTTCTACATCCTAGTTGTTTCAGATTAAAAAAAGATTTTTATTGTACCTTATAATGCTTAAATTCGGAAATTATCTCGGTTGGTAAGAGCGTTATCTTCAAGCAATGACTTTTCGCAAAACGCGATTGCTGCATAGTTTTCATTATTAATGCAATCTGATCATAAAGAGATAGGAGAAATATGAGCTTGGGTGTAATAGTGGAAGGAGTTTTTTCTCCGGGATTGGCGAAGACATTCGCGGGAGAAGAGGTATAGCACTTTACAGTCGTGAAGAAAGTATCTTCTTAATTTGTCCATGTGCTTGCATACTCGGCTTCCATCAGATATCTGCAACCTAACATTATGTTAGTCTAAAATCTCTATTATGGTATAAGGACGGTCATAGGGATGATCCAATTTTCCTTCGACTTCTCTAGCTTCCTTAGATGCTAAAACTACTGCAGGTTTTATACCCATATATCTCTAATTTTTCTGTTGGCGGAAAGGAGGAGGGTAGACGCGCGGGCTTTCCAAATACCAGCTCGTGAGTGGTGAATTTGGTACCTTCATGCACTGAAGTATTATACCAGAGCATGGCGAATGGAATTAAACAATCCCAGTCTTCATAATCTTCGATATGATGGTTCAGATAATCGATAAGTACTTGATGACTCCTTTCAAGACCACTATTACGTTAGAGGCGATAACCAGATGTGGTTACGTGGCTGATTCTGAAAAGGGTTGCCAGATTCCTCAGCAACCCATTCCCGAAGTCGCCTCCGCGGTCAGTGAGGATAGCGCGAGGACTTCCGAATACGCCAATGAGTCGCTCAGCGAAAATCATTGAGACAGTAGAGGCGCGTTTATTTTGAATCGGTACTGCGATGCATTATTTACTCAGGTTATCCTGCATCGTAAGGACGTATCAGTTTGCATCTGGCGTGAGAGGAAGAGGTCCTATAATATCAAGTGCCACTTTATCGAACGCATCCGCGGGCGTATCCGTAATTATCATCGGTTGTCGTGTTTTAATGCGCACCAATTTTTTTATTTGACAACTGTGGCACGATCGAATAAGGTCCTAATTATCCCTCTTTATCTCAGGCCAGAGAAAACGGTTTCTTATGCGGCAATACGTCTTTGTCACGCCCTTGTGTCCTCCGACTAGGCTGCTGTGATATTCTCTAATAATCCCTTTTCGAATTTCGGGGGATGGTACTTGGACTTCTCCGGAACAGAGCGTGAATTTGACGTCACTGCCGACAAAAAATATCCGCTGAATTGTGTTTCGAAGGACATTCAGCGGCAGTTTTTCTAATCCGTCGTCTGTCCCGGAAATTCGTAGCATTTTAATGCCAACCTTCATCAATTCTACCCTTTAGCTTAGCAAGGAATGATATAAATCCTCGGGGGTAGTTTGTTCAAAGTGGCAGTCTCGCGTAACGACGCTATAAATTTCAGTGCTGCCGACCCTGGAAACGATTACTTGTCCCTTCTTAGGATTAACCTCACGCAGTCCGAGGCTATAAAATGGACTAAATTATCTTTAGTCATTGTTAGCGAGTCTCTAGTTGTTTGGATTAGAGCTGCCGAGGTGGGTTGGAAACGAGTTTCTCATGGATACGGGCGTTATCTGGTGGGGGCAAGGGGCCTTCAGGTGGAATAGTTTCGTACAGACCTAGTGTAGTCTGCACTGGTTGAATTAGGGGAAATTTCCTTGGGATTGATTGAACTGTTGGTCCTGTGACCGTGAGGTCTAAGTCTTCGGTGACCTGGATGACGGTCTCGTCATTTTCGTTTAGGGTTGCGTCAATCGAGTCGCTCTGTGGAATCAAAAAATACTATCGTCCGGATCCCTTACAAGACGTTTTTTAAAGGCCTTCCGACGGGGTTTCTTTTAATTAAGGTCGCATTGGTCACCCTCCTCATCGGAAGAGTAGTTGTAGATAAGGGAGTGCTCGCTTGGCCGTTGTGTATTCTGCCGCTTCGCGCTCAGCGTTGCGCGGGGTTGGAGGTTGATAATGTGGTCGCGGGAGTGGAGGTTGACGTTGTGTCATAAAGGGGCGATTCACTTCGCTGGGACACTGAGCGAAGGGTGCTACTGGCGGTCTTAGCGCGAAGCGTTCAGAATTTTATGTAAACGGTTGACTCGAAGCGTTCGGAAACTGATACTGCCGTGATGATGGCGATTGATAACAACGGTTGGCAACGTTGTTGAATGGCCTCGCAAAAGGTGGAGGAAAATGATTGTGCGGACGCAACCCTCTTTCTCCATATCGTTCCGCGAGTACACGAGCTTCCTCAAAGGCATCTTCAATTATCGAATCTAGAGTTTTGGGACCACATATACATACTCGTAATTCCAAATCAGAATTTAAATTTTTTAAACCAAAGGCTTCTTTTAAATGATCCGCGAGACTTTTGATGGTAGTGAAGGTACGAACCTCCACCGAATCGCGAGCCGATCCACGCAGTTTTGTGATAACTAATTTCGCATTTTTTTCCTCAGTGTTGTTGGGACACATTTCCAAGCCTTCTTCCACGTCGTGAAAGATAACAAAATGCTTGCACAATGATGGCGCATCCGTACGCATATATGCGGATCGACCCGCAGAATGTGATCTCACCTCATGAGACATATGTGTCATCAATTGAGTCGCATATCGTTCGCAGATTGTGACAGTCATAACATGTGACGCATATCGCCTGCATGTTCTGCACGTTATTTTGCAATTTTAGAAATGAAATCCATACGTCACTATTATTATCATAAAATAAAAGAAAAGTAATATATAATGTAGAAATTTTATTAAAAAATATAAGAAATGGTACATTTTGTGCCAACGGACAATAAAATTTAAGAATAAATTTAATGACGAAGTGTCAAATCGTCAATTGGTAATAATTTATACAAAGTTGGGCATTTTAACAGCCAGGTAACAACGGGCAATGAAATCTAAGAATAAAAGTAATAAGGAAGTTTCAAATCATCAATGGCCAATGACTTATACCAAGTTTGGCATTTCAAAAGCCAACAGTGCCAACGGGTAATAAAATTTGAGAATAAAAGTAATAAAGCAGTGCCAAATCGTCAATTGGCAATGATTTATACCAAGTTTGGCATTTTAACAGCCAACGGTGCCAACGGGCAATAAAATTTAAGAATAAAAGTAATAACGTAGTGTCAAATCGTCAATTGGTAATAATTTATACAAAGTTGGGCATTTTAACAGCCAGGTAACAACGGGCAATGAAATCTAAGAATAAAAGTAATAAGGAAGTTTCAAATCATCAATGGCCAATGACTTATACCAAGTTTGGCATTTCAAAAGCCAACAGTGCCAACGGGTAATAAAATTTGAGAATAAAAGTAATAAAGCAGTGCCAAATCGTCAATTGGCAATGATTTATACCAAGTTTGGCATTTTAACAGCCAACGGTGCCAACGGGCAATAAAATTTAAGAATAAAAGTAATAACGTAGTGCCAAATCGTCAACTGGCAATGATTTATACTAAGTTTGGCATTTTAACAGCCAAAGGTGCCAATGGGCAATGAAATCTAAGAATAAATAAAGTAATAAGAGAGTTTCAACCCTAGCGGACCGGCTGAACGCAAGCATAACGCTGTAGCGTAATATTAAAGGAATGCTAAAGTTATGGTAAAGTCATATCGCATTATAATAATAAGTAAAAGAAAGAAAATAAATATCTGAACTGTTGCAATACTATTTGCACGTTAAAATGTACGTTAGAAGGTAATTCGGTACTTGCAATAGGTTTATTTTTCAGCGTTAGAAATTAAAAAAGCTTAGTGGCTGTCATTAAAGTCCGATAAAGGGGACTTCAAGCGCATCTATACTCTCAGGGGTATAATGAAGTATACCACTGAGAGTAGATGCGCTTGAAGCCGTCTTTAACAGACTTCAAAGACAGCCACAATGTTTTTTTAACTTTTAATGCTGAAAAATAAACATATTGCAATTACCGAATTACCTTCTGAGAAATTTTAACGTTCAATTAGTATTGCAACAATTCAGGTATTTGTTTCCCTTCTTTTATTTATTATAATGCGATATGACTTTACCATAACTTTAGCATAAATTTAATATTACGCTGCAGCGTTCTGCTTGCGTTCAGCCGGTCCGCTAGGGAAATCGTCAATTGGCAATGATTTATACCAAGTTTGGCATTGTAACAGACAACGGTGCCAACGGGCAATCAAATTTAAAAATAAAAGTGATAACGAAGTGCCAAATCGTCAATTGGCAATGATCTATACCAAGCTTGGAATTTTAAAAAATAGTGCAAAAACATGTGTTCTCATAATTTCTTAATTACTTAAAACTCATCATCGAAGTCTTCACCCGATTCTTCGAAATTTTCCTTGTCTGCATCGTAATCTTCGGATTCTTCCTTATGCTTTTGACCTGAATTTTCCAACTGTTTCAATTTTCATCAATTTCTTCTAACGTCATGAAGTTCTTCTCTCCATCCTGAACCTTATCAGTTTCTTGAATCGAACTTTTGGTTTTCTGTGACAAATATAGATATCTTTGTTCTGTTGTTCGAAGAACTTCCTTCATATCAGTTTTAAATTCATTTTTATCCCGAGGGCCTGGAAACCATGGACAGTCATTGGCAGCCACTGAAATAATATAGAAATATTTTATTTATTTGGAAGATTTGATACATTATTAAAATAAGAAAAGACAAACTTACGAAAGAAAACATTACAGACTCTAGTATTTCCCAAGTTCTTATGAGCCTTATCACCTAGCCAAGTAAACTGGGAAACTAAGTGGTCTGTCAGTGTTATTTTTAAGGACAGACTTAAAAACTCTCTGAGCTTAGCCCCGCCCCTGTTTTTCAGATAGTTACACTGAAAAAGAAGAAAATAACATGTACTATCGGACGAAACACTAAGGAGTCTCAAAATCATATGTCAAGAAAAAGTACAGTATTGTAAGAATATATGCATATTATAGGAGAATAAAAAAATCTAAAAATTCCTTACAAGGATATTAGGAAAAGTAATGTGTCAATAAAATATTATTAATTGTTAGGTTTTTTAAGTGTGTACTGAAAACAAAAAGCCTATGCAAATGACAAAAAGGTTTTTCCGAGAACACTATAAAAGGATAAGGTTTATTTTGTAAAATAAGCTATATTTTATAAAAATTCTTATCAAACTCTTTCGTAATTTTACGTTTGTTTTGAAGTTCAATTTCTCGAACTCTTCAAAATTCTGTAACGGAAAACCTTCCAGGGGCTCAAATAATTTGTCAGATAGGCTGAAATCACGAGAATTCTTTTGCAATTGTTCTGCCAATATTTCTCGGATCTCCTTCACTTCCTGTTTCATTTCTGAAATTTGTTTTATCTGATTTTCTCCCTGCTTTTCGAGTTTTCTAAACATAAAAATATAAAAATACATCAGATTAAAATTAAATCAATAATCTATGACACAAAAGAATATTAACAGACGAATAGCTGAGTTATAATAATTTGATTAAATTGTAGGAACAACGACTCAGCGCCGCCACCAAGGCAAAATGAAAAATGGAATACGCTAGATTTTTTCTGGTAATTTTATGCTAAAATAAAAATATTTTGCTCTCTAAACTTCCGAAAAAAGGTGGCGGCGCTAGCACGACATCGACTCAGCGCTGCCACCTATGAAAAATCATTAAAAATTATTATAATCAGAAAACCTATTAGGGGAGTTTTTAATCTGTTCTACTCTTCTATAGCATATAATACGTGTCCCAATAAACATTTGATATGACATGTAACATTGGCCATTGGAGGGCAAAAATCTCCCCTAATGTGTTTCCTGGTTATAATAATTTTTAATGATTTTTTACAGGTGGCGGCGCTTGGTCGATGCCGTGCTCTCTTAATCTGTTCGAGCGAAATTTCGCTCGAATCGAGTGATTCCTCACGCGACTGCCCGAGTCAAAAGTGAGCCAGTCGGCTTCGGATGAGAACTCGTCTTTGGAAAGAGTGACTAAAACCACTCGATACCAAGGGTCACGAAGTGACTCTTATCGAGTGAAAATATCACTCGATT
>JAAAKG020055867.1:0-18111 GCA_010014905.2 Druon quercuslanigerum | reverse complement strand
AAATAAAAATTGTAACTTTTCCCTAAGGAGAAAGAAAAAACTAAACCTTTAAATAACTACTGTTAAATAAACAATTTGAAGCTGAATTATTTTTTTCAGAACTGTGCTTATAAGCATCCATCAGTATTTAAGGAATTTGATAATAGATCTTTTTTTGTCCATTTAACAAATCATTTTAAAGATTTTACCGAAAATTTGTCTTTTTGGCTTGTAGATTAAATAATTTCGTTGGCAATCTTTTTTATATATTGACTAAAAAATTTGTTTTTATTGAAAACTCTACTATTTTGTTGAAAACTTATGTTTTTTTTTGTTTGAAAATTTATCTCGTTCTGTAAAATTTTAACCTTTTTGGTCCAAACGAGAACTGTCTAGTTAAACATTAATATTTCGGTTGTAAATGAACTATTTTGTTAAAAATTAATTCTTTTTTGTTGAATATTCAATGATTTTTTTAATGTCATATCTTTCTTTCTCTTAACTATTTGCTTGAAAATTTATGTAGTTTGTTTAACAATGCAAACTGTTCGATTAAAAATTAATCTGATTCAGTTTAAACTCAAAGTTTTGTTTAAGATGCAAATGTTTTGCGGAAAATTCGTATTTTCTTACCTAAAATTCAACAATTTTGTAGACAATTTAAGTTGTTGGTCGAAAATTCAACTATTTTCAACTAAAAAGACGAATTTTTCAAAAAAAACATAAACTTTTAACCCAATGGGGGAATTTTCAACAACGAAGATTAATTTTATTCTCAGAAAAGACGAATTTCCAACAAAGTTCAAAAAATTTTAACCAAAAAGGAGAATTTTTAACCAAGGAGATTCATTTTATATTACTTAACAAACAAAACAGTTAATTTTTGATCCGTTAGTTAAATTATCAAATAAAAAAACGAATTAAAATAAAAAGCACATAAACTTTAACTCAAATAGGGCTTAACCAATAGGATTTTCTACCCAAGGCGAACAAAATACACAAATTTTTAACCACATAGTGGTATTTTCAACCAAGGAGATTAATTTTCTGACAGAAAAAAACGAGTTTTCAAAAAAATGCATAAACTTTTAACCAAAAAGGAGAATTTTTAATACAAAAGATTAATATTTTATTTAAAAAAAGTTATTTCCAATAAAATAGTTAAATCCTGAAGCAAAAAAGATCATTTAAAACCAAACAGTTTATTTTTTAACCAAAAAGTTCAATTTTCAACGAAAATACATAAACTTTTAACCAAATAGTTGAAATTTAATGTATTTTCTTTAAAATTAATCTTCTTTCGTTAAAAAACCAAATGTTTGATTAAAAAATAATCTTTATTGATTGAGAATTAAACTATTTTGTAGAAATTTTTTTGTGTGGTTTAAATCAGCTGTTTTTTATTTAAAATAAAAATATTTTTTGGTTTAAATATCAACTATTAAAATTTTCGTTAAGAAGGCATCTTTTATTGGTTAAAGTTTCATCATTTTGTCGAAAATTCATCTCTTTAATAAAATATTAGACGATTTTGTCGGGCTTTGTTTTTCTGAAAAAATTAGTACAATTGTTGGTACAATATTCTTCTTTGTTGAATTTTTCTTTGTTTTGTTTGAAAATTAATTTTTTCAACAGAAATCTCAACTATTCCATTTTTTGTTAAAAATTCACATAATTATTTTAAAATTCGGCTATTTTGTAGAAAGATCTTTTTTTTTG
This sequence comes from Druon quercuslanigerum, assembly GCA_010014905.2. NCBI lineage: Eukaryota > Metazoa > Arthropoda > Insecta > Hymenoptera > Cynipidae > Druon > Druon quercuslanigerum. The sequence continues at coordinate 16,413 of JAAAKG020055867.1, read as the reverse complement.
TATGATAAAAAAAAATAATATTTTTGGTTGCAAATTTGTTCTTTTTCGTAGAAAATTGCAGTTTTTAGTAGAACATTCGTTTTCTTTTTGTTAAAAATTAATTTTTGTAACTGAAAACTTAACTATACCATTTTTTGTTAAGTTTTTTTTGTTTGTTTAAAACTCAGCTATTTTATGGAAAGATCATCCTTTTTGGTAAAAAAAAATTTATTTTTTTTGAAATATAACTATTTTGTTAATATTTTTTTTAATAATATTTTTATCTAAAAATCTAATCGTTCCACTTTTAATAGAAAATTGATATTTTAAACTTATAAATTCAACTATTTTGTTAAAAATTCGTCTTTTTTGGTTGAGCATTTTTTCCCCCGTGAAAACTTAATTTTTTACTGAAAACTTAACTTTTTAATTTTTTTGTAGTAAAAAAATAATCTGCTTGGTTGGAATATAACTATTGTTAAAAATTTTGGCTTTCTTGAAAATTAATGCCTAATTTCACATCACGCATACTAATAAATTCAAACTTATTTTTTAAACTATATTTCAGGATAAAATAAACAATTAGGAACAATTTAGGCCACTTTTTAATGTAGTTTGAGATAAATATTTATTTTAATGGCCGTTGAGCTACCCCTATATATTATCAGATTAAATTTTCCTTTTCCATATATTATTTTGATCATAAAAGAAACCATTTAGGCTATTGTGTGATTTTCTTTTTAACACTGCAAGATACATTCAATTATTTGCATATTCATAGTCTATTCTACATCTTATCTATGGTTACATATACTTACGTTTCTCGTAATGATTTTCGTGAGTTTTTAGGAATTTAGGGTTTCGTAGTCGCGGACGGAAACACTTTTGGTTTTGGTGGAGTGACCGTCCGTTCTTCATCCGTTCGTCCTTCTTTTTTCTATTAGTAGGAGGACGAGAAGGAGGTCGAGAAAGATTGGTAGGATGAGGAGTAAGAGGAGGAGGAGTAGGAGGAGGAGAAGTAAGAGGAGGAGGAGTAGGAGGAGGAGAATTAGGATGAGGAAAAGTAATCGGAGGGTTACGGGGAGTAGTAGTAGGAGTAGTAAGAGGAGTAGGATGAGGAAGAGCAAGAGGGGGAGGAGTAGCAGCAGGATCAGTAGGAGTAGCAGGATGAGGAGGAGTAGCAGGAGGAGAATTAGGCGTAGGAGGAGTAGTAGGATGAGGATGAGTGAAAAGAGGAGTAATAGTAGAACGAGGAGGAGTAAATGGAGTAGTGTGTGTAGTAGTAGGAGAATGAGTAGTAGGAGAATGAATAGTAGGATGGGGATGAGTAGTAGTAGGATGAGTAGGAGGAGTAGCAGGATGATGAGTAGCAAGAGAAGAGTGGGAGTATTAGGATAAGTGGAATAAAAGGAGGAGTAATCACAGGGGGAGCGGGAGTAGTGGCAGGAGTAGAGTAGAGGAGGAGTAAGATGAGGAAGAGCAAGAGGATGAGGAGGAGGAGTGGCAGTAGGATGAGGATGAGTAGGAGGAATAAGATCAGGAGTAGAAGGATTCTGCTATGGTGAAGAAGTAGAAAAGTAGCATAGAAATGACAAATAGGAAAGTGATGAGGGGAAGTACAGGATAGGATAAACTCAGATAGGGATGGAGGAGGAGTAATAGAAGGATGGTGAAGATTTGAGCGACTTAAATTCAGCACTGGCTACGAAGCTCTTTTTGCAAAGCGTATGGCGCATCCTAGATTGTCTAATTTCGATATAAAAGGCTTTGATACTTACATGGAGGAACTGTGGAGCGACATAGTGTCAGATTCGGATCGAGCATCGCTACTGACACTCTGCAGTTCGGAATCGTATCTGGATACTGGGTTGTATGAGCAATATTGAGCGTGCGTTCTGGTCACATGGTAGGGATTAACTCCAGGTTGTAAGTAAATGCTACACAATCGCCACGAAAACGCCAAACGAACAAACAAAAATTAAAAATCAAAAAGAGAGGGAAAAAATAAAATATAAAAAGCAGTACATAAAAATTAAGTTGCAGGAATAGAAGTAATGACAAGTTACAAGCGGGGAAGGAGTACCAAAACAAAATAAAGAAAAGAGAAAATAAATTTTAGTAGCTCACGTAAGGGGTCATCCAGAAATTAAGCAAGGCGTTTTTCTGACATTTTCAAAACACTCTCAGCCCATGTAAGATATCGTAATATTTGCTCTGACATTTAAATTCTGCTAATTACATAAACGTGGTAAGTCTTACAAACGTAGAATTTTACAGTTTTTTTTATTTATTCATTTGTTTGTTGTTTGAGAATTCATCTTTTTGTTAAGCATTTTATTATTTGGTTTTAAAACACCATTATTTTGTAGAAAATTTATCATTTTAGCTTAAAAATTCAAGATTTTGAATGCAACTTTTTTTCTTTATCAACTGAAAAATCTTTCCTGGTTAAAAATTTATCTCTTGGTTAGAAAATTAATCAGTTTTAATTTAAGATTCAAAATATTTGTTAAAAATTCGCGTTTTTGTTTTAATTCAACTGTTTTTAAATTAAAAATTTAGTGTTTTTATGGTTGAAAATTAATTTTTTTTAATGAACATTTATTATTCTTTGTTTAGTTCAAAATTTACCTTTTTCAGTTTAAAACTCAAGTATTTGGTGAAATTTTTTTTCTTTTTATGCAGACATTTTTGGTCTTTTCGGTGTGAAATTCTTCCCTTAAAATTTAGCTTTTTATCTGAAAATTTTAATATATTCTTAAATATTTATTTTTGTAAAATTTTCATTTTTTGAGATATTTTAGTTAAGAATTTATTTCTTTAGTGGAAAATTAAATTTTTAATAATAACTTGAATTAAATTAATTTTTTTAAACTAAAAATGTTACTATTCCAATATTGCTTAATAATGTATCTCTTTTTTTGTGAATTCACTCATTTTCTTGTAAACTCGTCTTCTTTGGGTTAAAAATTTTAATATTTTGGTTGAAAATTCAACTTTTTTGTAAAAAAAAATCTTTTTGGTTGAATTCAACTGTTATTTACTAAACATTCAACTATTTCATTTTTGGTTAAAAAATGTATCTTTTTCAGTTGAATTATTGAATATTATTGAATATACAATTCTTATGATTATGAATATTATTGAATAAAATATGTAATCATTTTTTGAATATTCAACAATTTTGTTAAAAATTCATACTTGTTGGTTTAATTAAAAGGTTTTTGATTAAAAATTTAAATAATTTTTTTGCGAGAATCTCAGATATTACACTTTTTGTTAAAAAAATAATTTTCTTGGTTGAAGATTTACGTAATTTATTTAAAATACATCTTTCCTGGTAGAAAATTAATATTCTTGGTTAAAATTCATCTTCTTGGTTGAAAAATTTGATATTTAGTTAAAAATTCATCTACTTTCAATTTTCTATTTTAAAAACCTAATTTTCGGCAAAATAAAAGACAAATTTTGAACAAAATAGTTTATTTTTAACAAAAATCATTAGGTTTTCAACAAAATAGTTAAATTTTCAACTAATATTATTAATCTTCAACAACAACAAAATAAATTTTCAATAAAAACAAATAAATTTTCAACGAAAGAATTTAATAGTTTATATTTCAGGCAAAAGGATTTTCATTTTGAATAAACAACAGTTTAATATAACTAAGAAATGAAAATTGTTAACGAAATATTTCAACCAAAAAAATTCGCTTTTTGACGAAATAGTTGAATTTTCAACATAACAAAATTAATTGCCAATCCAAAAGGTCGAATTTTCAACTAATATTATTAATCTTTAACAACAACAGAATAAGTTTTCAATAAACACAGATAAATTCTCAACGAAAAAATGTAATAGTTTATATTTCAGGCAAAAGGATTTTAATTTTGAAAAAATAACAGTTGAATTTATATAAAAAATGAGAATTTTTAACTTAATATTTCAATCAACAAAATTTTGAAGAAAAAAAAATTATTTTTTGACGAAATAGTTGAATTTTCAGCCAAAGATTAAACATTTAAACCAAAAGAAGAGATGAATTTTAAACGAAAAATTAAAGACATTTCAATAACAAAAGAACAAACTTTTAATGCAAAATATATTAATTTTCTTATTGAGTGCTCTGAATTAAGTAAAAAGGAGAAACGCACTGAAATGTTTGTAATTTCTTTTTAAATATTTTAAATTTGTAATTAAGAAAAAAATCCATTTTGTTGAAAAATGCTACGTAATTCTTGAATGACTCCCAACTCCTTCAAAATTCTATAATAATCAGCGATAGGCAAAAAACAACAACAACAACATTCACTGCAAATGAATAATTCTATATAAAAATGAAAAAAGTAAATAAATAAAGTAGGGAAAAAACATACCCAGCAAAAGCTTCCGGTCTGCGTTTGAGGTCGAAAGCTCGCATGTCTTGGGAGGATTTGAGGGTGTCCTTGGTCAGTTTGAGCTCTCCGCTCAACATCTTGACCGACGCTAGCCTGGTGAGATGAGGACTCTGCAAAGGGCTGCTACACTCGATGTCTTCGTAAACTGTCGACAAACTCGGCCCGCAAGCGAGGGACAATTCGCGGCTTGATCCTGGACTAGGACCCTCGCCCGGATTTGGTTTCTGGCAGGATTGAACATACTCGATGTACGTGTCGGACTTGAGGAAATTCGGATATGTCGTCTCGTTAATGAGATGCTCGACCTCCTGTTGCGCGGCATCAAACACCTGTTTATCGGCTAGACCCTCCTTCACTCTCCGGTTCACCTCCTTCCGCACTTCCTCCGGTATTTGTAGCTGCGATTTGACGAAAAACCTACAAACAATTCCCAATTTTACATATTTCTTCTTTTTTCTTCTTTTCGAACTTGGACGGACGGTCTAAATCAGATTTTTTACATTTATTTTCTAGACTTTCAGGGCATTGGACGCACTTCAGAAATCAGGCTAGCCGTGTTTTATTCAGAGAAAAAAATTCCCGGTTTTTTCCCGTTTGGCAAACATTTTTCACGGTCAATCAGATGGAAAAATTCGAAATCTTAAAATTTTTCCATTTCACATAATACGATTACATTTTTTTATTGGGAACTGTGAAAAACTGCGATGCGCCACCTGATGACAACAATCAAAACTAGAAAGAATGGGTACGATTTTAAAGATGCACTTTATTTAGTGTATAACAGTGTTTTAACGATTTTTTTGTGTGGACTTTTAAAGTATTTACTGGATAATAAAAGTAATTCTTTATCGGAAACAGGGAGTGTTTTAGATAGAATTTAATATTAAACAGTAAAAAAGCACATTTTTTGACAGAAATATTTGTCTAACAAAAAAAAATTCTCACGAGCATGGGAATATACTCGACCGTTATATACTTTGTACAATTTACTAAGAATTATGATTTAGGATTTAAAAAATCGTACATTTTATCTTTAATAATAATAAATAAATTATTTAAATTTTGCGGGAAAATGTATCGCTTCAAATTAGAAAGGGGCTTAATTTAAATGTTCAAATTTAAATGGTCTATGTATAAAATAGAGCACAAACCTTGAAGATTAATAATATAAATGCTAAGAAAATTTTCTTTCTAAATACATTTTTATTACTTATTATTTACTTATTTATTACTTTACTTTTAACTAAAATAATGATGAATCTTCAACCAAAAATATGAATTTTTAACAAAATAGTTCGTTCAATTTTCAACCCAAAGACAAACTGGAATAGTTCAATTTGCAGTTATAAAAGTACATTTTAAAAATACGTGAAAACCATTCTTCAGCTAAATACATTGATTTTGAACTAAAGATATAAATTTTCAATTAAAAATGTGATGAATTTTCAAACAAAAATTTGAATTTTTACCCAATTAGTCGAATTTCCAACCCAAAAAATGAATTTTCTACAAAGACGATACATTTTCAATAAAATATATAAATTATCAACGGCAAAATATAAGTTTATAAACAATTTGCAGTTGGAAAAATAAATTTTAAAAAATGAGTTCAGCCAAATTAATTACTTTTCAAAAAAAACTATAAATTTTTAAGCAAAAATGCAAGTTACTTCTTCAGTTTAAAAAAATTATTTTAAATTAAAAAGAAACGAATTTTCAGCCAAATAAAATGATTTCTAATCATTTGGATTAATTTTAAACGAAAAATATGAAGTTTTGAACAAGTAGTGGCATTTTCAACACAAAAGATGAATTTTTTATTTAAAAAAACGACTTTTAAATATTTTTTTGCAACCAAAGAAATGAATTCTCAACAAAAATAGAATAGTTAAATTTGGTACAAAACAGACAATTTTGTAACGAAAACGATAACATTTTTATTAAAAAAACGTAAATTTTCCACAAAGAACGGAATATTTAACTAAAATGATACGTTACCAAATAAAAAAATTTAATTTTTAATATAATACATGCATTTTTGACTAAAAAGACAAATTTTCTGCCACAACTAAAGTACCTAATTTTCACTTGGTAAAATAAATTTTCAAACAAAAAAGAAACGAATTTTCAACAAAATAATTCAATTTTCAACTACAGAAATTAATTTTTAAAAAAAGGTCAAGTTTCAACTAATGAGAGTACACTTGTTAAAAAAAAAAACGGGTTTTCCAAAAATAGTTGAATTTTCATCTGAAGCTGATAAATTTGCAATTTTTTTTTACTGAAAAATATTTTTTTTTTAAATAAAAATTTAACTATTCTCGATTGAAAATTTATATAATTTGTTAATAATTCATCCTATTGGTTAAAAACTTAATTTTAGGTTAAAAATTTACGTTTTTTTTTTTAATATTCGTCTTCCCCGGTAAAAAAAGTCAACTATTTGATTCCAAATTGTTGTATTTTATTTCTAAAAAATCGTATTTTCTGGTAGAAAACTATTCTGTTCTAGTTGAGGATTCAAGTCTATTTTTGAAAATATATTTTCAGAATTAAAATTCAACAGTTTTGTAGAGGATATATCTGTTCGGCTTGAAAATTTAACAATTTGGTTAAAAAAACTCAAATTCTTAGTAGAAAATGTATGTATTTTGTTGATAATTCGCCTTTTGTGGTAGAAAATTTAATGATTTTGTTAATAATTAATGTATTTTGTTGAAAATTCATATTTTTGGTATAATTCGTCTATTTTTGTAGAAAATAAATTCTTATGGTTAAAAATTCTAATGTAAACTTGAAAATTAATCTGTTTCACTTAATTATTCAAGTATTTTATTTAAAATACGTATTTTTTGGTAACATTTATCTGTTTTTTATTTAAAATAAAAAAAATTTGAACTAAGTATAAACTAATACATTTTTTGGTGAAAATTAGTATTTTCAGGTTGAAAATTCAACTGTTTTGTAGAAAATTCGTTTAATTTATACTTTAAATTAATTTTTTTAAATGGATATTTTAACTATACCACTTTTTGTTTAAAATACATCTTTTCTAGTCAAAAAATTCAACTGTTTAGTTGAGAATTCAATTATTCGGTAGAAAAAATATGTATTTTGTTTACAATTCGTGGTTGAAAATTATTCTGTTTTAGTTGACGATTCCAGTATTTAGTTTGAATTTCGTTCTTTTTTGGTTTAAATATTGTACTGAAAATTATTTTTTAAGGGAAATTTAACTGTTCTATTTTTTGCTAAAAATAAATATTTTCTAGTTTAAAAATAAAAACTCCTCAGTTGAAAATTCAATTATTTGCTACAAAAAATATGTATTTTGTTTACAATTCATTATTTCTATTACTAAATAAATATTTTGCGTTAAAAATGCAACTGTATGGTTGAAAATTAATATGTATTAGTCCTTTTTTTATTTAAATATCGATTATCACATTTTTTCAATGAAAATTAGTATTTTTAAATTAAAAATTCTACTGTTTTGTATAGAATTTATCCTCGAATTCGTTTACTTTTTATGGAAAATTAATTTTTTTAAATAAAAATGTAACTATTCAATTTGTGTTTAGAAATTATTTATTTTTAGTTTAAAGATGCAACTGCGTGGCTTGAAAATGTATATAATTTCTAAAATTTTATCTTCTTTTTGGCTTGAAAATTCAACATTTTTTTTTTAATGAAGCAGACAATTGTGAAAAATATCGTCTTTCTTATTATTTTTTTTTTTTTTTTCTCGAAATAGTGGGAAAATAGTAGCCCTGGATATTGTGAATGAAAAATATTCTCACCTGCCATGAATAAGCTTGATCAATTCATCGATTTGTTTAGAATCTCGTTTCCTTTTGAGGCCTTCACAGGCGAACCAGAAATTGAGGTGATTCACGTGTGTCCTGCCGCCTTCTTGGTCCAAATACTTCCTGAAAAGCTCAAGACCCTCGAGATCGTGGAGCAGGTTGTGGAGATTTCTGGCCCATCGAAGGCACGCCGGAGGTGATTCTCTCCCCATGGTGGTCGTTCCACAGGAACCTTCTGGCTCAAACCCCAAAGGTGCGGCAGCATCATAAGGATTTGAAAAGGATGGACGGACAAGAGACGAACGTCGAGGTGTTAAAGCTGGACTCTGAGGATAACATGCACTCGTCAACTTTTCCGTTTCTCCTCCTAAAAACCAATAATGACGAATAATTAATACTAATGAAGTTTCAACTAAAATAATTAACTTTCACCTAAGAAAATTATTTTTGAATCCAATATGAATTTTCAAACAACAAAAAAAAAGACAAATTTTTAACAAAATAGATGACTTTTCAACAAAGTAGTTGAATTTTCATTTTCAACTTAAAATTTTCAGTTTAAACAATCATTTTCCGAAAAGTAGTTAAACTTTTATGCAAAGAAATTAATTTTTAGCTAAAGTAAAGAATCTTCAACTAAACTGATAAATTCTCAACTAAAGTAATCAATTTTCAACCAAAAAAATTATTTTTGCATCCACTGTGAATTTTCAAACAAAAAAAGACAAATTTTTTAACAAAGAAATTATTTTCAACTAAAGGAATAAATTTTTAACCAAGAAAATAATTTTTGGATCCACTGTGAATTTTGAAACAAAAAAATACAGGTTTTTAACAACAACGCTTAATTTTCTACGAACAAAAAGATTAATTTTAACAGAAAAAAAAGAAACAGTTAAAAAACGAATTTTCCGAAAAGTAGTTAAATTTTTAAGCAAAGAAATTAATTTTTTATCCAAAGTAAAGAATCTTAAACCAAACTGATAAATTTTCAACTAAAGTAATCAACTTCAACCAAGAAAGTTATTTTTGGATCCACTGTGAATTTAAAAAAAAAGACAACTTTTTTAACAAAATAGATTAATTTTTTAACAAAGAAATTAATTTTCAACTAAAGGGATAAATTTTTAAACAAGAAAATTATTTTTGGATTCGCTGTGAATTATTGTCATCTTATACATATTTTGATTGTCCAATTATAAAATCCAAATACATACCTAAATTTAAACTACCATCAAATATAACTGATAATCATAAATTAAAATTAAAATTAAAATAGCTACTTCGGCTTTAATAAAATTTTAATTGACTTTTATTAATCTCTAACTTTTATTTAAATATATGAATTTGTCCCAGCTGGCATTGGAAGCAAAAAATGAAATTATTAAGTTCATTTGGGATTATCAAATTTCTTCCAAATTGAAGAACTTGTATTATTTTTTATTTATAAAATTACAAACAATTAAAAACGGACACTTTGAAGTTCTACTATTTTTAGAGTTTTGAATGTCCGCATTCAATTTTAAATGTTTAAAATTCAAAGTTTAGAGTTCTGCAATTTTGAAAATTTACAATTGGAAATTTTTCAATGTTGAAAATATAGAAATGCAAATTATTCAATTTTGAAGCTTTATATTTTAATGGTATTTAATTGTCAACTTTTTTTTGGAATTGTTCAATTTTGAAGATTTACAATGAAAAAATCTTCAATTTTAAAAATGTATAAATAAACATTTTTAAATTTCGATGATTTTGAAGATCAAAAGTCAAATATTTAATACTAATTATTCATAATTCAAGAATTTTTGATTGTAAATTGTTTGCATACAATTTAAAATGTTTAAAATTCAAAGTTCAGAGTTCTGCAATTTTCAAAATTTACAATTGGAAATTTTTGAGTGTTTGGAAATATAGAACTGCAAATTATTAAATTTTGAAGATTTATATTTTGAAGGTATTTAATTTTCAACTCAATTTTAAAAATGTATAAATAAAAATTCTTAAATTTTGATGATTTTCGAAACCAAAAATCAAGTTTTCACTTCTAAATCTTTCAAATTCTAGAAATTCTAAATGTAAATCATAAAGTTAAGATAATTTTCCTTTGTAGAACTTAAAACTTGCCTAATTTTTTAGTGTCAATTTCTAAAAATTAAAAAATCTGACATTCTAAAGATTTATTATTCAAAGTTCTGCCATTTTCAGAGTTACAAATAATAACTCTTCATTTTGAAACATGTGCAAATAAAAATTCTTAAATCTGGATAATTTTGAACATTGAAAATCAAGTTTTTGATATTATATCTTTCAAATTGAAGAAATTTCCAACACTAATCATTAAAATTTTAAACTTAAAACATTTAAAACTTAAATTTAAAATTCTACAATTTTAAAAATTTTAAATTTTTCAATTTTGAAAATATAGAATTACAATTTATATTTGAAAGTTTAGAAAATATAGAATTGCAAATTATACAATTTTTAAGATTTATATTTTGACGGTATAAAATTCAGATTTTTTATTTTTTTATTTTAGAAACAAAAAATTAAGTTTTCACTTCTAAATCTTCCAAATTCAAGAAATTTAAAATTTAAATGATCAACTTTAGAGCATTTTTCATTGTAAAACTTGACTGATTTTTGTGTTTAAATTTCTAAAAATAAGAACTCTGAAATTCTGTAGATTTGTCATTCAATTTGAATGATGAATGATTGAAAAATGCTTAAATTTTTATGATTCTAAATATTCATTTCTAAATATTCCAAATCCAATAAATTTCTAATATTAATCATCATAATCATAGCATTTATAATTTCAAACTTAAAAGCAGCACAATTTTGAATTTTTTTAAACTAAAACCTCTTCAATTTTAAAGATTTACAATTTAAAATTCTATATTTTCTAAAAGACACAATTGAAAATTCTACAATTTTGCAAATATAAAATTTGCCAATTATTTCATTTTCAATATTTAATTTCAAGTTTTGTAAATTAAACGTATTTTTTTGAATAGTTCAATTTTTCATACTTACAATTTAAAATCCTCGAAGTTTAGAACATGTACAATTAAAAATGACAATAATTTTCAATTGTAAAACTGTAAATGTCCGGAATTTTTAATTGTAAAACGTCAAAATCAAAAACTCTTCAATTTTAAATATTTCTTTAAAATTAAAGCAATTAAATAATTGCAAATTATTCAATGTTGAATATTAATATTTTTATGGTGTGTAATTTTAAACTTTCTGTAAATAGTTCAATTTTGAAGATTTACAATTGAAAACTTTTCGATTTTGAAGGTTTAAATTGCAAAGTTCCATAATTATGAAGAGTTACAATAGAAAACTCTTCAATTTTAAAAATGTACAACTAAAAATTTTATAATTTTGATGATTGTGGAAACCCAAAATAAAGTTTTCACTTATAAATCTTTCAAATTCAAGAAATTTTAAATGTAAATCATGAAATCATGAGAATTTTCCCTTGCAAAACTTAAAACTTGCCTATTTTTTAGTGTAAATTTATAAAAATAAAAACTCAAAAATTTTTAAGATTTATACTTCAAAGTTCTACCATTTTTAGAGTTGAAAATAACACATCTTTATTTTTAAACGTGCGTAATTAAAAAGAAAGATTAAAAGGCAAGTTTTTAATACTAAATCTTTCAAATTAAAAAAATTTCCAATGCTTATCATTAAAATCATAGCATTTAAAATTTAAATTCTACATTTTTTAAAAGTCAAAATTTAACATTTTCCTATTTTAAAAATATAGAATTACAAATTATATTTGAAACTTTTGTAAATTAAACGTATTTTTTTGAATAGTTCAATCTTGAAGATATACAAGTTCAAATCCTTAAATTTAGTCGATGTAAAAACAACAATTCTGAAATTTTGGTGATTCTGTAAATTAAAAGCCAACTGTTAAATTCAAAATTTTAAAAATTGAAGAAATTTCGAGTGTTTTGTAATTCTAAATCTTGGCAATTGAAAGAATCTTAAACAGAAATAATCAAAAATACAAAATTTTTAATTGTAAAATTGAAAACTCAAATAATGTATAAATAAAAATTCTTCAATGTTTACGATTTTCGAAATCAAAAGTCAAGCTTTCAATTCCTAATTTTCAAAATTGAAAAAATTTCCAATATAGTGCATTAAAATTAAATAATTTTTACATAAAAATCGCATACTTTTTAATTTTAAAACCCTTTCAATTTTAAAGCTTTTAAAATTAAATTTAAGACTCTTCAATATTGATTCTGTATAATAGAAACTGATGCAATCTTGAATGACTTTTATGGAATAATCAATTTTAGAAATTACAAATTATTCAATTTCAAAGACTTAAAATAAATTTCCGTTCAATAGATTTTTCTCTTGAGGGTAGAAAAATATATAGAAAAAATAAAAATAAAAAATCATTTAAACTGACCGGGTACAGGTGGCCTCGGACACTTTTCATTGAAGCTGCGAGCTTCACACTGACGAGGTCCACTCATCCTATCTGTCGCGATTTTCGCGTACTTCTTCTCTGTCTACGGTGAACTTCAATTCACGACGCCGCCTACTAGACATGGCTGGTCCAAACCTGAAACAAAAATAATGCTTACAATTAAAAATCTATTTTAAAAAATTCTTAATCGACAAAAAATCGACACAGTTTATAGTTTAGAATTTTATCAAACGAGGGGAAATGGGGCGATTTTTCACGAAAACAGATAAATAAATAGAAAAAACTTAAGATTTTTCAGTCAAAATATATTACATTTTCAAGAAAATAGTTGAATTTTCAAACCTAAAGGACGAATTTTCTATTAAAAATAAACAATTAATTTTCAAAGAAAAGGTGACTTTTTAGCAAAATAGTTTATTTTTAACAAAGCAATTAAATTTTCAACAAAATAATTGAATTTTAAACCTACGACGATGTATTAGAAAAAAGGTAAATTTTCAACGAAAAAATTTAATTATGCCAACTAAACAGTTACATTTAGAACCATAAATTTAAAAAGCAAATTAGAATAATTCTTAATCAAATAGTTGATATTTCAACCTACAAAGATACATTTCAACCAAGCAGTTAAATTTTCAGTAACATCAAAATAATTATCAAACAATTGCGTTTTCAATAAAATAATTGAACCTTCAAACAAAAAATTCGAATTTTTTATTTAAAAAACTAATCTTCAAAAAAATTACTTTTTAAACAAAATAAAAAAAGTTGCAATTTTAAGCAAATGGGACGAATTTCAACAAAATAGATGAATTTTTAATCAAATGGTTGAAATGTCAACCTACTAAAATAAATTGCCAATTCAGAAGGTCGAATTTTAAGTTAAAATTATGAAGCTTTAATAACAAAAAAAGAATATTCATACAAAAAAGATAAATTCTCAACGAAAAATGTAATAATTGATGTTTCAAACAGAAAACTTTTTATTTTAAATAAAAAACAGTTAAATTAAAATAAAACGATGAATTCTCAACAAAAAATGAAATAGTTGATGTTGCAACCAAAAAATATTCTAATTTAGAATGGTAAAAAGTTGAATTCAACCGATAGAGACGAATTTTCAACAGAATTGTTAAATCCTCAAACAAAGCAGATTAATTTTTAACCAAAAAAGCTAACATTTCTACTAAAAGAGATAAATTATTAAACAGAAAATTCAATCCAAAAATATGAATATTCAATAAAGAAGTTAACTTTCAACCAAATTGTGTAATTTTTAAGACAAAAATACAAATTCTCTAGAGAAGAGTTAAATTAAAAAAAATAATCAATAATTTGGCACTAAATAGTTGATTTTTCCACAAAAATAATAGAATTTTCCAAACAGAAACAAAAAAAAAATGTTAACAAGAAGTGAATCTTCAACTACTAAAATGATTTTTTAACTTAATTACTTCAACTTTTAACCAAGCAGTTCAAGCTTTCAAAAAAAAGAAAATGATTTTTTTGACAAAAGTTGAATTTTCCACCAAATAGTAGAATTTTTAAGCAAAATAAAAAAAACGTATTCTGAACCAAAATATAATTTCGAACTTTTCAATAAAAAAGAATTAACTTTCAACCAAAAATATTCGTTAAATCTGTCAAAAATTTGTCATAAAAAACTTTGTTAATTAACAAAATTTAAAAAAATTTACAAATTGTATAAACAAAAAGACTAAATAAACAATAATTATTGTTAACAAATGTTATTTGTTAACAAAAAATACTAGAACTGTACTTAACTGATGGGGGGAAACAAAAGCATGGGGTTTGAATGGTATTGATTTCATCGAAGGAGTCTTTCGATGCGCCCTGAACCAGGATTTGGGTAGCCACACATAAAGCTTTCATAAATTGAACTTTGGCAAACAATATATTCTCAAAATATTATCAAATTATTATAATTATTTAATAAAAAATGCAAATAAAGTTTGTGGAATCATAAAAATTTCAAATTTTTGGGATGGAACTTTTTCTAAAAATTAAATCAATGATTTTGTTTAAGAATTTAAAGTCAATTGTTTAAATTGATAAAATATTTAAATAAAGCACGCAAGTAACAATTAATTTTAGAAATGCAGATGACTACTTCAACTGTTAAATAATTTACTTGAAAACCTTTCATAAAAAAAAATTACTCACTAAAAAAAATTTTTGAAAAAATCTAAATTAAAAAAAAATTAAATAAACTATAATTATTGTTAATAAAGGTTTGCAATGTTAAAACGATACTAGAATTATTAAAAAGTGAAACTAGGAAACAAAAGTATGGAGTTTGAACCATATTGATTTCATCGAAGGAGTTCCTCGATGTGCCTCGAACCAGGATTCAAGCACTGAACAAAAGGCTTTCAGCCCCCAGAGTTTCAGATCGATGGAGCTGAAGGCTGAGTCATATGCCAATTAAGCATGGAAGGGAGCTTTTTTAACATGAGTATCATCGAGTTGGAGGGACTAGACCAAGAAACCATATTCCAGGTAGTACAAACTGCGCATCGAGGCGCTTCGATGAAATTTTTCATTGGTCTGCGCAAGAAGCTTTGTGTGGTATTGATCGACCAAAAATTATGACACAATCTTTAGAATCCTGCTGAGGGCTAAAAAAAAGTGGCCCCCTTTAATATGATGAGTGAAAAGAACTTTCATAAGGAGAAAAATATTAATAGACTAGCATGGGCAGTACAGGCCCTTCGAACCGCCTTCGAAGACCTCAAAAGCCCTTGAAGGCAATGACCTTTGTTATGAGACGCTATAGAAATATTATACCTCAGGGGTCGTATTAACTCACATATTAATTTGTAAATAAAGACTGGTTTATCCATACAACAAAAATTTACTTTACCTCCAACACGAAAAATTTCAGAAAAATTATTTGAATTTTTTTTTTAAATTTTCAGATTTAAAATAAAAATCTGAACTTATTTTTAAATATTGTTTTTATATGATAGTTTATAAAACTCTATATTTACCTTAGACTGTTTAAAATGTCAAAATAGAAAAAAAAATATTCTCAAATGAAAATTTTCATGTGTTCGAAGAAACTTTTGTTCAATAAACCTAAAGTGGCTAACTTCAAAAAAATTCCATTTATTCATAAAGAAACACAAACACACACAAACACACGAGTAGTAGTATAAAAGACTAAACTGGAAATTTGAACAGAGAAATTAAATAGAGGCTAAAGGAGGGATAGGTTGAAAGAGAAAGAAATATGAAATGAAAAGCTGTCATAACGAATCATCTTGCCTGGTTGCATTCATACCTGAGCAGGGATCAAGTGTGTACATACCATTTTAGATTGAACCTTTGGAAGACTAAACCAAATGCCCTGCAGTCGAATATCTATTACAAGCTTCAGTTTACTAGAGATATTATCCAAAAAGAATTAATTCAACAGTTGTTTCGCCAATTCAAACAAAAATTGACGTTACGATACTTGAGCTGAACGATTTCAAACTGAGTCGAGGCAACGTCCTGACCAGGACTGAAGCTGGATTGTCAGGGGAGGAACCTCGAAAGAGGGGAGGATTTACAATCCTGAGCAGTTGTAGCTAGCAGCAAGCACTGATTCGTACAATGAGTACCCTGTCTGGATTTTTCGATCTTCATCGAAGAGTATAATGGGGCCTCCGGCTTCGAAGGATATTTCATTGAACAAACAATGGGGTTGATTATTTTCACTTTCTGACTATTATCACTGATTTAATGACGTAGATCATTAGTATTTTT
>JAAAKG020055856.1:0-18112 GCA_010014905.2 Druon quercuslanigerum | reverse complement strand
CTCGTCTCTCCGTAGCTCAGTTGGTAAGAGCATCAGACCGGAAATCTGAAGGTCCTGGGTTCAGATCCCAGCAAAGAAAGAGACATTTTTTTCACAATCTTAAGATTTATCATTATTTTAATAATATTGATATAGACCAGTAGACAAACAAAATTAAAATCTAATATGAATAATTCTAACAAATAGTTGGAGTTTCTACTTATTATAAGTAAATTTTTAAACAAGAAGTAAATAATTACATTTTCCGATAACAAACTTAATTTTTAGCTAAATAAGGTATTTTTTAACAAAAAAGTATACGTTTTCATCCAGAGATGTAAATATTAAAAAAATGAATTTTCCACAAAGTAGTTCAATTTTTTAAACAAAAAAAAGAGACATTTTTAAAAAAATAGTTTAATGTTTAAGTGGAAAGTATGATTTTTTTTAAAGTTACTTCTTTCATCATTTAATAAAATTTTGGATTTTTAAACATTTTAAAGCTAAAAATTTAAATTGCCTAAAAACCAGTTAAATTTTAAATCCGTAAATATGACTTTTCACTAAAAAAGTTATCTTTCAACAAAATAGTTTACTTTTCTACCAAATTTATAAATATTTGTGTCAAAAATACGAATTTTCTACAAAAACAGTATAATTGTTAACAAATCACTTAAATTTTTACAAACAAGGAATATTTTTCAACCAAGGACATTAATATTCTAGTAAAAAAGACGAATTATCAAAAAATGTATGCATTTTCAACCAAATAGTTAAAATTCAATCAGAAAATATAAAATTTATTTAAAAATATCAATTTTTTAACAAAATGACGAAGCTCAAAATTAAAAAACAATCTTCAACAAAAGAGTTCAACATACGACCCAAAAGATGATTTCTTTACCAAGAAGATTTATTTTGTACGTCCTAGTTTAATTTCTTACAAAAAATATGACTTTTTAAAAAAATATCTGAATTTCCGAAAAAAATTAAATTTTTAGCCAAATAGTAGAATTCTAACCAAACCAGATAAATTCTAAACCAAAAAAATTATAGTAGAATTTTAGAGCAGGAATATTTGGATTTTCTTATTTTTGTCAGTTAATTAATCTCGGATTGGAGACAAAAAATGAGAAAAAGTGGATGTTTCTAGAAATCAGGAAAAAACAAAGAAATGAAACTTTAGCACTGGAGGGCCATGCTTCACCAAATTCGCAAACTTTGTTCAAAATTATCATCAGAAAACATACTAAACGTTATCTAACTTCGTAACATTACTTCCACTGTCCCTACTGTTTTTGACCATAGTTCTGACCATAGTTCTTGACGTGACGCTTCCCTCTTTAAATTTACAACGTAGTTTATGGACGTATCCTCACAGTTGAAATAGTGTTTCTTGTAACTAAATTAAATGTTAAATTTAGTTTAATACTCTTTTAGTTTATAAAATCGATTGTTATTATACAAAAACAAAAATTAATTATAAATACACTTAATGTCTGTGACAAAAACGGCTTCAGGGTAAACTAGAAGTAAACAGATCCGTCTGAAAGAATTATTTTTCTCTCTTTTGGACGCATGATGCAACCTGATGCAACTGAAGCGCTAAGAGTATAATCATTGAGCTTTCTGTCACGCGTGACTGACCACCGCCTCTTTTGTGTCCCCGCGGGCCTTCTCATCACGAAATATTCTAGGCCACCAGTTCCAGGAAAATATTAAATCGGGATTTCTAATATCGGGAGTAGAGCGTAATTGAAAATTACTGCATTTCCCATCAGAGCTATAAAATTGAATTGCCTTTTAACTAAACCGAAGAGCAAAATTTTAATGGTTTTAATTTAAAAGTAAAGTGAACTTTGCCAGAAAAGAATGACCTTGATCAGATCCAGAAGAAGGGGTCACAGAGGAACCCTTCTTGATTTGAAAAAGTGGAAATCCAATTTGAGACTCACGTTTATGTACCAGGGGGGATGGTGAAGGGAATGGTGGAGGCGTGAAGAAAATCACAGGGGGATACTAAACACCCCATTGTAAGGAATGATTGGGTGGTACTTAAATCGACTGAAGTCCTTCGCTTGAGGACACACAGATATATTTTTCTCATCCACACAAAACCCCTTAGTGTAAGTTTGGATTATGCGGGGGTTATAAAAATAAAACGAAAATTTTCAGTTAAATAGCCTATAGAAATTGTAATGAAAAAATGAAATTGAAAATCCCCTTTATTGTCCGAAATTAAACTTTAAAAACAAAATAAATTTAAGTTCATTACTAAAGTTGCCACACTGACGAGCTTGAAAAAATGTAATAGTTAAACTTTCAGTTAAATTTTTTAATATAAAAAGAAATGGGAAAAAATTATGGAATTTTAAAACAAAGAAATGCACTTTGAACTTACATAATAAATCTAAATTTAAATTTTGAAAGGAAAAGAGGAACTTAAAACTTACATGATAAATCTTGAAAAAGATTTTTTTGCATTCTGATAACAGAATAAATTAAACTTCATTATCCAATTTTCCACAGACTGATGTACGTGCAAAAATTTAATAGTTAAACTTTCAGTTCAATTTTTTAATCTACGAAGAAATGGGAAAAAATTATGGAATTTTAAAACAAAGAAATGCACTTTAAACTAACATAATAAATCTTGAAAAATTTTTTTTATTAAATTAGTTTAACTTTCAACTAGGTAGTATAATTTTTAAATTTCATTACCAAAGTTGCCACAGATTGACGAGCTTGAGAAAATGTAATAGTTAAACTTTCAGTTAAATTTTTTATATTAAAAAAAATAGAAAAAAATTATTTAAATTTTGAAATGAAAAGATGAACTTTAAACTTACATGATAAATCTTGAAAAAGATTTTTTTTATTAAATTAGTTTAAGTTTCTTTCAGGTATTTTAATTTTTAACCGAGAAAAGGAAATTTTCAACGAAAAATATAATAGCTAATAATTGAGTTTTCTATTTATAATCGATAATTTTTAAACAAATTATTTTAATTAATTAAATTCAATTAAATTGCATTATAATAACAAAATAAGTTAAACTTTATTATCAAAGTTGCCACAGACTGATGTACTTGAAAAAATTTAATAGTTAAACTTTCAGGTAAATATTTTAATCTAAAAAGAAATGGGAAAAAATTATGGAATTTTAAAACAAAGAAATGCACTTTAAACTTACATAATAAATCTTGAAAATTTTTTTTATTAAATTAGTTTAACTTTCAACTAGGTAGTATAATTTTTAAATTTCATTACCAAAGTTGCCACAGACTGACGAGTTTGAGAAAATGTAATAGTTAAACATTCAGTTTAATTTTTTATATTAAAAAAATATAATAAAATTATTTAAATTTTGAAACGAAAATATGAACTTTAAACTTACATGATGAATCTTTAAAAAAAAAATTTTTAATTATTAGTTTTATTTTTAACCAGATAGTATAATTTTTAACAAACAAAAAAAAGAAATTCTCGACAAAAATTATAATAGGTAATAAGTGAGTTTTTAAATTATAATGGATAAGTTTTAAAATAAATGTAATGAATTTAATTAAATTAAATTACCCTTTAATAACAATATAAATTAAACTTTATTACGAAAGTTTCCACAGACTAATGTACGTGAAAAAATTTAATAATAAAATTTTCATTTAAATTTTTTATTTAAAAAACAGCAAAAAATAATTTAAATGTTGAAAGAAAGAGGTGAACTCTAAAGTTTTATGATAAATCTTGTAAAAAGATTTTTTTATTAAAGTTGTTTAACTTTCAACCGAGGACTACAATTTGTAACAAAAAAAAGTAAATTCTCGATAAAAAAAATAATAGCTAATAAGCGGATGATTATTGGTTAGCCAGGTAAGAATTTAATTAAAAGACGTCGGATTTGGTTAATATGATAGCAATAATTTTATTTATTTATTAATTTCCTAATTCTTAGTAAAGAAAATTTCTTGAACGAGAATACCAAAAAAATGCAACATTTTCTAATGCAACAGTTAATATTTCAACCAAAAAAGCTGAACAGTTGAATTTTCAATCGGAAAATATTAGATTTTTACAACAACAAAAATATGAGTTTAATAATAAATAAATATATATATATATATAAACCAAATTTATTTTTAAGCAAATATATCAAATTTTCACCAAAAAAAGCAAAGTTAAAAAAATGCATTAATTTTTCTTCCAGAAGTTGAATTTTAAACATACAGAGACGAATTTTCAATTAAACAGTCAAAGTTTCTACTAAGTTTTTGAAATTAATTTTCTACAAAATAGTTCAATTTTTGACCAAAGAGATGAATTTTCATCAGGCAGATTATTAATTTTAAAACAAAAATTGAATTTCAAAACAGAAAAGATGATTTTTTAACCAATTGGTAATAGTTTCTACTAACAAAGATAAATTTTTATTAAAATCAAAATAGTTTTATTTTCAGTTGAAATAATTAATTTTATACAAAAATTTAAAATTTTTGCGCAAAACAATGAATCATCAACTAAAGGTAGCTAGATACATTTTCTTCCAAAAAACACGAATTTTCAAACAAATATATTAATTTTTATCCAAAACCATGAATCTTTCAACCAAAAAAATTAATTTGCTACCGGAAAAATGAATTTTTAACTCAATGGTTCAAGTTTTGATTAATAAAAGATAAATTTTTAATAAAAAATGGAATAGTTACATTTTCCGTTCACAGAATACATTTTCTACAAAAAAGTTCCATTTTCAACCAAAAATATGCGTTTTTAAACCAAGAAGAGTTTCATGTTTAACTAAAAAAAGCAACAAATTTGCATTTAAATAATTCATTTTTCTACTTAAAAAGATAAATTTTCAATAAAGAATGGAATAGTTGAATCAATATTTAAAAAAAATCCATTTTCGACCCAAAATATGCATTTTTAAACCAAGAAGAGATTAATTTTTAACTAAGAAAAACAACAAATTTGCTAACAAATAATTCATGTTTCTATCAATAAAGATAAATTTTCAATCCAGAATGTAAAAGTTGAATTTATATTTTTTTAAATTCCTAACCAAAAAGTTGAATTATTAACCAAAACAGATAATTAAATTTCAATCAAACAATTTAATTTTTTTTTAAATTACCAAAAATTTAAAATTTTAAATCAAATAATTGACATTTCTACTGAAAAAGATAAGTTTTTTTTTTTATCAAAAATGGAATAGTTACATTTTTAGTTCACACAATACAGTTTCTACAAAAGAGTTCCATTTTCAATCAAAAATATGCGTTTTTAAACCAAGAAGAGATTGATTTTGAATTTAAAAAAAAAAAAAATTTCATACAAATAATTCATGTTTCTACTTGAAATGATAAATTTTCAATGAAGAATGGAATAGTTGAATTATTATTTTTAAAAATTCCTAACCAAAAAGTTAAATTATTAACCAAAACAGTTAAATTTTTACAAAAAACGACGAGTCATCAACTAAAGTTAATCATCTTAACAAAAATTAATTTTAAAGAAAATAAGTGAATTTTCACCTAGATACATTTTCTTCCAAAAAATACAAGTTTTTAAACAATAGTGCAATTTTTATCCAAAAACATGAATGTTTCAACTAAAAAAATTAATTGTTTACCGGAAAAACAAAAATTTTCAACTAAATGGTTAAACTTTCGACTAGTAAAAGATAAATTTTTAATAAAAAATGGAATAGTTACATTTTCAGTTCACAGAGTACAGTTTCTACAAAACAGTGTCATTTTGAACCACAAATATGCGTTTTTAAACCAAGAAGAGATTAATTTTCAACTCAAAAACACAAGAAATTTGCATACAAATAATTCATGTTTCTATTCAAAAAGATAAATTTTCAATCCAGAATGTAAAAGTTGAATTTATATTTTTTTAAATATCTAACCAAAAAGTTGAATTATTAACCAAAACAGATAATTATTTTCAATCAAACAATTTAATTTTTAAAAAAATTAAAAAAATTAAAATTTTATATCAAACAATTGACATTTCTACTGAAAAAGATAAGTTTTTTTTTTATCAAAAATGGAATAGTTACATTTTCAGTTCACACAATACAGTTTCTCCAAAAGAGTTCCATTTTCATCAAAAAATTTGCGTTGTTTAACAAAGAAAAGATTTATTTTCAACTAAAAAAAAAAACAAATTTGCATACAAATAATTAATGTTTCTACTTGAAAATATACATTTTTAATTAAAAATTAAATAGTTGTAGTTTAAGCTGAAATAATTCATTTTATACAATAAGGTTGAATTTTTACAAAAAAGGATGAATCATTAACTAAAGTTAATCATCTTAACGAAAATTAATTTTAAAGAAAATAAGTGAATTTTCACCTAGATACATTTTCTTCCCAAAAAAACGAGTTTTCAAACAAATGCTTCAATTTTCATCCAAAACCATGAATCTTTCAACCAAGAAAATAAATTTTCTACTGGAAAAATGAATTTTTAACTAAATGGTTAAAGTTTCGATTAATGAAAGATAAATTTTTAATAAAAAATGGAATAGTTACATTTTCAGTTCACAGAATACAGTTTCTACAAAACAGTGTCATTTTGAACCGCAAATATGCGTTTTTAAACCAAGAAGAGATTAATTTTCAACTCAAAAACACAACAAATTTGCATACAAATAATTCATTTTTCTACTTAAAAAGATAAATTTTCAATTAAAAATAAAATAGTTTCATTTTTAGTTAAAATAATTAATTTAATACAAAAAAGTAAAATTTTTGCGCAAAACAATGGATCACCTGAAAAGACATTAATTTTAAAGAAAATAAGTTAATTCTTCACCTAGATACATTTTTTTTTAAAAGATACGAGATTTCAAAGAAGTATTTTAATTTTCATCCAGAAACGTGAATCTTTCAACCAAGAAATAAAATTTTCAACCGAAAAAATGAATTTTCAACTAGATGGTTAAAGTTTCGATTAGTAAAAGATCAAAAATGAAATAGTTATATTTGCAGTTCACAGAATGCAGTTTCTACAAAGGAATTCCATTTTTAACCAAAAATATGCATTTTTCAACCAAGAAGAGATTAATTTTCAACTAAAAAAAACAACACATTTGTATATAAATAATGAATTTTTCTACTTAAAAATATAAATTTTCAATTAAAAATAAAGTAGATTTATTTTCAGTTGAAATAATTAATTTTATACAAAAAAGTAAAATTTTTACGAAAACCGATGAATTATGAACTAATCATCTAAACAAAAATTAATTTTGAAGGAAATAAGTGAATTTTTCACCTAGATACATTTTTTTTTCAAAAAATACGAGGTTTCAAACAAATTTTTCAATTTACATCCAAACCATGAATCTTACAACCAAGAAAATTAATTTTCGACCGAAAAAATTAATTTTCAATCAAGAATGGAATTGTTGAATTGATACTTAAAAAAATTCTCAACCAAATAGTAAAATTATTAACCGAAAGAGATAATTAATTTTTGATCAAACAATTTAATTTTTGAAAAAAAATTACCAAAAAAGAATAATTTTAAACCAAAGAATTGACATTTCTACAGAAAAATATACGTTTTCTTAATCAAAAATGCCATACTTACAATTCGGATTTAAAAAATTAACTTTATACAAAATAGTTTGATTTTTAACCACAATGATCAATTTTGAAACTGAAATGATTAAACTTCAATCAAGGAAATTAATTTGTAACATAATAGTTGTTTTCTCAATAAAAAAATAAAATTTTGTTGAAAAAAAAATTTAAAAGTTTAGATAGCAAGCTAAATAGAGAAATGTTTCAAAAAAAAATTTATTTTTATCCCGAATAGATCAAATTTTATCAAAAGAGTTGCATTTTTAACAGAAACGATAAAATTCCTACAAAAAGGGATGCATTCAAAAAGTGTTAATATCATTGTTAAATTTTGAAGCCGAAAATTCAACAATGGAGTTATGTTTGTAACTAAAATAATAATTTTTTTTATAATTTTTTCAATTTTTAATTAATTAATTGAATATTGAACCTAATAATAAAATCTTTAACTTAAAACAATAAACTCTAAGCCTAAAATATAATAGTAGACTTTTCAAACAAAAGAAATTACTTTCCTTTTCTTAATTTCTTAAAAATAGTGGGGAAACGGGAATTCAAAAAATAGGGGTAATATGGAAAAGCTAAAAAGAAAATTGCAAAAAAAGTCACTAATGACATCAATTACAAGTCTACATAAAATGTAGAATTAATAATAAAAAAGGTCTCATTTGATGAACTGAGAACATTTTTACCTTGATTTTTAACCACTTTTGTAACTAATTGACGCTTAAGGTTTGTGACATTTAATTTATTTAAAACAAAAACGGTCACATCGTCGTGGTTTTTAAATATTCTAGTATAAGCGAGTAATTAAATTTCCTTGCAAAAGAGCGTTCAAACATAAAATTGAATTCTGCGTCAGTTATTAATGTCTCAGGTAAAAACTGCAGAAACTTTTACGTCCGACGAGATTTACATAGAAATCGTATTTTATCCTAACTCTGCAAATAATTATTCTCAGTGTACTAATTATAAAAGTTTCAATAGTCGAAATAGATTACACGATTCAGTTGTTAAGACTGTAATTACATAATTAAAAAAAAAACAGTATTATATTATGAATCAGGCTTCAAGGAAAAAATTCGTTAGCATAGAAAAATAAATTTTTCTATAAAATTACTATAAAATTGTTTTTTTACATTTAAAAACAAACTATATAACAATATAAATTTATTTATTACCTGTAGTGACAAATTGTATCCATAAGACATTTCAAAGAGTTCAATGAATGATAAACTATTTTTCTGGTCAGGAGAATTTTTTTTTGTATAAATCTGACACACTGAAATTCTTTAATTTAAAATTCAAAACGCCAATTAAAAAGAATGAACCCTGAAAAATGGATTATTTTTCTTTTTTCTTAACCTTCAATTCGTTTCAGCACCATTACGTGATTTATCGAAGAAATCTTAGAAACAAATATTGATGCAACAAATTGGTTGAGAGATCTTGAAATTTGCTCGTCGATCCTTATGCCTCATGATGTTTGTATGATTCTGAGCCTTGAGTGCATATT
This sequence comes from Druon quercuslanigerum, assembly GCA_010014905.2. NCBI lineage: Eukaryota > Metazoa > Arthropoda > Insecta > Hymenoptera > Cynipidae > Druon > Druon quercuslanigerum. Next base: position 9,016 of record JAAAKG020055856.1, on the reverse strand, counting down.
TTTAATGTACTTTAAAATCAGTATTGTGAGTATTCTCTTCAAATTTTTCATTTAGACTGGCCTTTTAATGTAGTGAATCATTTTGTATCCTTCATGTGATATTTTAGATGCAGTTAATTTTTCATATGTATAATTGAGTACTATCTCCATTCATTATCATCATTTTAAATCTAAAAGTTTGATGATCGACAATGAGGCAAAATCGGAAAGGGCGTTTCTCTGTTGATCGAAAAATTTGTCCTGACATTGAAGTTGTGCACAAGAAGAGAATTTATAACAGTACAAATAAGAAATTTTTAAAATTAGATGATTTGGCTTTCTTGTTACAGCCTTTGTTTCCTCTGAAAGATATCAGGTCAGATGATGATGTTTGTAAAAACTGTTACACGCGTTTTACATCAAGATTTGGCATTCACTCAAATGTGAGTATAATCACAGAAGTCGAAGACGACAACGATTCTATTTCAGTCATTTGTGTACCTGAGATATTTAGGCAGGACCCTATGTTTGAACCAGATATTAATACGCAATTATAGGAAGTAAACGAAAATGCTTTTACACTAGGCTTAGATGTTTCACCGCTACGAAAAATATCTTTGGATATGGCACAGAACTAAAGAGAGAAGTATGCTTCCAGAAAAAGAAAGAAGATTTTCGATTCGTTTTCGGAAGCAACAGAGAAAAAGCTTTCTAAATATTATAACGTGACACTTCCAAAAAGTAATGAATCCAGTTTGTCCGAGCAATGGGTGAATAATTTAAGATTAGCTCTGGAAATTTGTAAATCGATTTCCGAAAAAATCCGTCTTTTGATAACTTTATCTAAAGACCTTTCAAAAAGTTAAATACTTTTAAAAAATCCTTCAATAACCAAATACATGATTGACAAAGCTAGAAAACTCAAAAAATAAAGGGTTATATTATTTGCCTGATCCTTACAGTGGACATGCAGTGAGAGATGTACACGTAAAGTTAGCACAGGAATATTTAATAAATGATGATTTAGATTGCTCTAGGCAAAGTCCAAATAAAAATGACGTAATAAATGCAGAAATAAATGGCGAAAAAGTAAAAGTAGTCATACTCCATTAGAGAAATATATCATATTTTTCGAGATGCAAATCCTGATGTAAGTACTCATATTGGCAGATCAAAATTTTATACTTTACGACCTAGATGGGTAATGATTGACCCTTATAAGGAAGTATGCGTCTGCATTTACTGTGCTAACTTTGATTTGTGCCTAATCGCCCTGAAAAATTTAAGAGGAAATCGCTTCTTAGATTTAAGGAAAATACGAAAGGAACTATTCTCTTATATAATGTGCTCTCCTTCCACCGAACAATGTGTTCTTCAAGAATGTGACCAATTTCATGGTGCAGCAGGAATAACATTTCGAGTACTGAACATATCAGAAGAAACAGCTGCTCAAGATGTAACTTTCGCTTTGTGGAATAAAGCTGACTTGAAAAAAAGAACAACAAGTATCGAAAAATTTTTAAGTGAACTAACTGACTGCAAGTTAAAAGCGATTGTCCACAAATATATCAAGGATATGCAAAGAGAAAGGATCAAAAGCCTGAAGGAACAAGCAAAACTCAATTCAGAAAAATAAGTTTTGCACGGCGATTTTGCAGAGAACTGGAAGAAAATAATCAGGGACGAAATTCAAAGCGCATATTAGACCTCGCAACAGAATTGTATATTCACAGCGGTTTGTTATAGCGGTACAGAAACACAAAGTTTTGCAGTAGTTAGCGAAGATACGAAGCACGATTCTGCTCATGCATTATTGGCGATGGATCGAATTCTCGAAATTTTTAAAGAAAAAGTGCTATCTAAATCGATCAAGGAAATTACCATAATAACAGATGGAGCTCCTGTTCACTTTAAAAATCGGTTACAGTTCTATGAGTTAACACAGTCACCTGTTCATAAAAGCTGGATATTTTCTAAAACTGGTCATTAAAAAGGAGCTTGCAATGGTATCGGAGGCATCGTCAAACATCTGGCCACTGCTCATAATTTGCGAAAGTCACAACTAGAAGGCATTGACAGTGCAGAGACTTTTGTAGGTGAAGTGCAGAAGTACACGTCCTCCATTAAACTAATTTTTCTCGCATCAGGATATTTGCAAAAGTTTCGGAAGAAAAAAATTAGCGAATGGAAAAATGTACCCACTGTTGCAGGCATTCAAAAATGTCACGTTTGGAAGTCGAAGTTGGATGAAAATAGAGACAGGTCGTCCTATATCTCAAGAACAGTTAAAAACATATGGCAGAAAGTAGAGTGATGTTAAATGTATTTACTGAGCATAATTTTACCTTGAAGCAATATAAAAACGTTCCAAATATTTAAATAAATTGCAATCTTTGAGACCACAGTACGATTTCTGAGGTTTCAATTTTTTTTCAACAGCAATTTTATAAATGAGTACTTGTTAATAAAAAGTTTTTTTGTGCTCAATTTGTTTATTAAAAAAAAACTTAAATGTTTCACTTCGAAATTGGAAAATTTAATGACATTGGATTTTGAAATGTCTTGTGGATACAATTTGTCACTACAGATAAGAAATAAATTATTATTATATAGTTCTTAGAAAAATGTATAAAAAAACGATTTTATAGTAACTTTAAAATTTTGACTTAAGTGATATTGAAACTCTGAAGAAGACCTGCGATAAGGTCGAAACGTTAGAAGAATCGTTTTTTGACAAAATACATAATGATTCGTTAAAAATTAAAATTAAAATTATATGTCAACATGTTTCAAGTTTTTACGGAATTAATTTGAGATTATTAATACTTTAAATTTTGAGCAAAATATAGGGTAAAAAGAATTTTAATGTTTCAATTAAAATAATTTATTACTTATTTTTATTTTATGAACTGACTAACTAACTATTGATTGACTATTTAAAAAAAAACAGAATATAAATTGTTATGAATTAAGTCACATAAATTGATTATTTGCATTAAGGTTATGTAAATAAATCTTGGCTATTATTTCTATGATAAAATTTGTTTTTTGTTTCTGAATTTTTTGTATATGAATTTAATATTTTCAAAATTATATGTGCATTCATTTCAATGAAAATAATAATTTAATGATTTTTATGTTCTTTAGTTATAAATTAATTATTAATAGATTTTGATAACATTTATATTCTCTTAAACTGGGAAAATTTCTCAAATTTATATTTTTTGAAACTGTAATAAATGTTTTAACATTCTAGTGATTCAAATAAGTAGAGAATAAGCAGACAATTTTTTGAATTAACCTTGGGACATTTTTAAATTTTTAACGTATATTTTTAATTTTTAAGAGTGAAATAAGTTTTTTTAACAATACGCTTTAAAAACTGTGCCATTTTAAAGATAATAAGTGTTTTTAATCCAGTTGGTACAGTCTTTTAAACTCTTTCAAATTTCACGAACACATTTTTACAAGAACAAAAAATTGTAAACTTATTTCGATTTTTTAAATTAAAGAAAATATGGTCAAAAATCCCATCGTCTTTCCCTGACTATAAATGTCCCGTTTTGTAATTTTTTGTTTTTTAGGAGAAGAAAATTATTTAAAAATTCTTGGTAATCCTTTGAAAAATAAGCAAAAATTGATTGAAAAATCTAAACACGAAACTTTCTCAAAAGAGTTACCCTTTTTTACTTTAAAATTCATTTTTATTTATTTTATTATTTTGAATATGATGTCGTTTTATCCAGGAGAATAATTTTTTTGATTTATAGCAAAAAATAAGTGTAAAATAAAATAAACTGTACGGTTTAAAATTAATGGTAAATTAACTTAATATTAACTATCACTTTTGAAAATTTAAACGAAAAAAATGTATTTTCTATTATTTTTTTTATTTTTCTTAGTGGATTAGGAAGCGTAAAAAAATTTGAAAAGCAGAACAAAAACAGTCCGTATATCTAAAAAATTTCAAAAAGGGCAATTTTGAAAAAAATAAAAAATAATGTCCTGAAAAACAGAAAAAAAACACAAAAGGCAGAATTAATCTTAGTAGTATAGATTAAAACTATTATTCCTTAAAATGTCAGAAAATTCAGAGAAAATGTGAGTAAGTTTAAGAAACATTCAGAAATCTGGAAACGATTAAAAAATAATTAAAACTTGTAAAGATTTTTTAAGGATTTTGCAAGGTTTCACTTGAATGGGAAAAAAATTCTTAGGTTCCTACGAAAAATCGAAATATTTTTTAATTCAAAAATTTTATTTCAATAGATTATTTAAAAAGATTTTTTAATTTCGCAGATTAAAAAAAAATCAGGAAAAATTTGAAAATTAAAAATGTTCTTGTTTTTTAATTTCTCAGAATATTATTAATAATAATATTTTGTAATCTTGATGGCATTATAAAAAAGATTTAAATTGATAAATTTTAATTAGTTTTCACATTGGGTGACTTCAATATTTTTATCAATAAATTTTTTTTTTAATTTAGTGTTACATCAGAATATTGTTTTATTTATTTCTGGACTTTACTCAATATTAAAAAACTTTTTTTTAGGAAAAGTCTATTATGTTTTTAAACATAACACAATTTTTTGGCCAAGTGTGAAAGTTGCAGCACGAGTCGGAGTCGAGGCGTAGCTGATTCAAAGTCGAGGCGTAGCCGAGGCGAAGAACAAGTACTGAAAATTACACTAGGTAAAGTGCCACTTATGGTCTAAGTGTCACACACTATTTTTTATTACACCAGTCGATTACAACTGCAAATAGGTTGCATAGAATCTAGAATTTTTATTAATTCTCAAAATGAGCTTTAATGCAAAACATTTGACGTCCTTTGATTAAATTTGAAATTTTGAGAAAAGTTTGAGCCAGTTAAATATATTTTCAGAAATTTAAGACGTTTTAAATAGATAAGAAATATTTAAAAACTTGGAAACATTTTCGAAAATTTATAAAAATATTTCATGACTTTTTCCAATCTTCTAAAAGTCCTAAACATCTTTCAAAACGACTCAAATATTTCCTAATATTTTATAGAATTCTTTCAAATAGAAAAGAGTCTTCTAAATATTCTAGATTTTTTTTCTGAGACACCTGAAATATTTAAAAACCTTATTTTTAATTTTTCTCAAGAATCTTATACAAATTATATTTGTATTTTAAAAACAAAGTGATAAAACTTATTTTATTGTTTTTTAATTTTAAGAATATTAATAATAATAATAATATTTTGTAATCGTGTAGGCATTAGAAAAAGTATTTAAATTGATAAATTTTAATTAGTTTTTACATTGGAAGACTTCAATATTTTTATCAATAAAAATATTTTTTTTTTTAATTTAGTATCACATCAAAATATTGTTTTATTTATTTCTGGACAATACTTAATATTACAAAACCTTTTTTTTAGGAAAAGTCTATTATGTTCTTAAACATATTACAATTTTTTGGGCAAAAATGAAAGTTGCAGTATGAGTCGTAGTCGAGGCGTAGCCGAGGCGAAGAACAAGTGCTGAAAATTACACGAGATAAAGTGCCACTTATGGACTGAGTGTCACACACTATTTTTTATTACACCAATCGATTACAAGTGCAAATAGGTTGCATAGAATCTATAGTTTTTATCAATTCTCAAAATGAGCTTTAATGCAAAACATTTGACGTCATTTGAATAAATTTGAAATTTTGAGAAAATTTTTAGCCAGTTAAATATATTTTCAGAAATTTAAGACGTTTCAAATAGATAAGAAATATTTAAAAACTTGGAAACATTTTCGAAAATTTATAAAAATATTTCTTGACTTCTTCCAAACTTCTAAAAGTCCTAAACATCATTCAAAACGACTGAAATATTTTCTAATATTTTATAGAATCCTTTCAAATAGAAAAGTGTTCTCCAAATATTCTAGATTTTTTTCTGAGACACCTGAAATATTTAAAAACCTTATTTTTTTCAAGAATCTTATACAAATTATATTTGTGTTTTAAAAAGAAAGTGATAATACTTATTTTCTTGTTTTTTAATTCTCAGAATATTATTATTAATTATATTTTGTTATCTTGATGGCATTGGAAAGAAGATTTAAATTGGTAAATTTTAATTAGTTTTTGAATTGGGTAACTTCAATATTTTTATCAAGAAAAATATATATTTTTTGAATTTAGTGTTACATCAGAATATTGTTTTATTTATTTCTAGACAATACTCAATATTAAAAAACATTTTTTTAAGAAAAAGTCTATTATGTTTTTAAACATAACAAAAAGTTTTGGCCTAGTGTGAAAGTTGCAGTAAGAGTCGGAATCGAGGCGTAGCCGTTGCGAAGTCGAGGCGAAGTCGAGGCGTAGCCGAGGCGAAGAATGAGTACTGAAAATTACACGAGGGAAAGTGCCACTTATGGATTGAGTGTCGCACACTATTTTTTATTACACCAATCGATTACAAGTGCAAATAGGTTGGATAGAATCTATAATTTTTATCAATTCTGAAAATGAGCTTAAATGCAAAACATTTGATGTCATTTGATTAAATTTGAAATTCAAGATTCTAGAATGGGAGTTCCAAAGTAGCAGTAGGTACTTTGAATTTGAATTTTAGATTAACTTCCCTCGAATTTCCAGGAATTCTGATCCAAAACGAATTTGACAAATTCTGCACATTATTATGTTCATGTTTGAATTAAGAAGTGGTGAATTGTATCTTGACTGTAAGGATCTGGTCCACCGAGAAAGGTAAAAATCCTCTAATTTGACAATGTCAAAGAGTCGACATTGTAATTTCCCTCTACGAATTGTGCGCCTTGGGAATCTTCCGGGTTGAAAAGAAGAGAAAGGGAGTACAGAAGTCGTGCAATTTCGCAAGCTTCCGTAATAAAGAAGCTCAAATAAAAAATTCTAGAAGGCATTCGAGGCGAGGGGAAAACGAAATTACGTTGTATGATATCTTGTTCCTCAAGTGTATTATACTTGCCTCTAAAATATCCTCGAAAACGAGGGAAAAAATAAATAAATAAAAATTTAATTTGACGTATTTATGAATTAAAAAGACTTGGATATTTTTTGCAATAAACAGGAAAATAAGGGGTTTTATAAAAAATTAAATAATAATAGACAAATTGTTCAAATAAAGTTAATTTAGATACGATATAAAATTTATTATTATTATTATAAATTTATTATATTTATCAGTGTTTTTAAGTAAAAAAATACAACATTTTCAACAAGATAGTTGCATTTTCAAGCAAAAAAGATTTTCCTTCACAAGAAATTAATTTTTAAATAAAACGAATAAATGAATTGATCCAAATTGTTGAACTTTAAATGTAAAAAAAAAATAACCAAGTGATCGTATTTTCAAACAAAGGAGATTAAAATTAACGAAAAATAACTGAATTTTAGGCTCAAAAGACAATTTTTTTAGAAAATCTTAGAAACCTTTAGAATCTTAAAAAACTATTTTTAACAAAATAGTTCAACTTTCCACCAAGTAGTTCAATTTTCAAGTAATAAAATATTTTCTGTCAAAAGAGAATAAATTTTAAACAAAACAAAATCAATTTTGAAAACAAAATATTATTTTTTAACCAAACGCTTGCATTAAAAACCAAATGGTTGATTTTTGAACAAAGGTGGTTCAATTTCTAAAACACGATGTCCATGTTTTTCAAGATAATTAATTTTTCGTGAAAAAAAGACCAGAGCCCAAAATATCAATTTTTTAGAAAATCTCAGAAATTTTTCAAATCTTAACAAAATTAAATTTTAATAAAATAGTTCAACTGTTAAACAAGTAGTTAAACTTTCAAACAAAAAAATGAATTTTGAAGAAAATTTTCAAATTTACAGTTTAAAAAAAATTACTTGCGCCAGGAAAATTTAAGGTTTACCAAAAAAAAACGAATCTCCAACAAAATATATCAATTTTTAACAAAATAGTTCAACTTTTCACCAATTAGTTCAATTTTCAAACAAAAAATATTTTCTGTCAAAAGAGAATAAATTTTAAACAAAACAGAGTCAATTTTAAAAACTAAAAACTATTATTTAACCAAACATTTACAATACAAATCAAATTGTTGATTTTTTAGCAAAGTTTTTTGATTCCTAAAACACAAAGTCCATGTTTTTCAAGATACTTAATTTTTCGTCAAAAAAAGACAAAGTTAAAAAAATTTCCTAACAATTTTACAGAAAATCTTAGAAGTCTTTCAAATCATAGAAAAATAAATCTTTAACAAATAATTTTTAATTCTGAAAGAAACAGGTCATACTCTAATCAAAATAGATTTTTATTTTAAATAAAAAACAGTTGACTTCTACGAAAAAAAACAAATTAAAAAAAAGTTACACTAAAAAAACCTGATTTATTTACGACCACGAAGTTGCATTTTGTAAGCAAAAAGTATTAATTATTTTTTACAAAGAAAATTAATTTTCTATCGAAAAAGATAAATTCACAACAAAATATATACATTTTCGACCAAAAAGATTATTTGTCTACTCAAAATATTAGTTTTCAACAAAAAAATTGCTTTGGTTTCAAAAAAGACAAGTTAACAAAATACCTGAACTGCCAACCAAACAGTTGGGTTCTTAAAGAGAAAAAATAAATTTTCAATCAAACTTATCAACTTTTAACCTAAATATTAAATCTCTGAATGCCAAAATTTATTTTTAACAAAATAATTCAACATTTAACCCAAAATATGATATTTTAAACAAAAATATTAATTATTAATTTTAGATGTTAATTTTGTTTGTCTACTGGTCTATGTCAATATTACTGAAATATTGATAAATCTTAAGATTGTGAAAAAAATGTCTCTATCTCCGCTGGTATCTGAACCCAGGACCTTCAGATTTCCGGTCTGATGCTCTTACCAACTGAGCTACGGGGAGACGAGAAAATTTTCCTCACAACCTCCTTACACGCTGGATGACGATGGCATCCTTGATACTTTTAAGATTTATTCTTTTCCTAAACATGAATTCATATTTTAATTGTTGATTTTAGGTTGATTGACCAAGGAATATTTAA